>CM076572.1:559686732-559766670 GCA_034641835.2 Pinus albicaulis
ATGATGATCTTCCCATGGTTATCCTTTTGGCATCATGGATTCCATAATATTCTCATCTGTCAAGAAGGTGGATGAAAAAGGATTAGATGGAGTACCAAAATCTAATGAACAATCAACCCAAATGACCTGCAATGATGATTTTAGATTCGCTGCCCAAGCCATGTAGATTGATTTCTATGCTAGCTCAATTGGGTTGGGCCATAGGAATTCATCCAACGTAACAACTTCATAACCACCCGTAATATTCCTTAAGCCAAATGGAGTGGAAGATATCATGTAGTAGGTCTCTATGTTTGAAATTTCTAACGTCATGGGTAGTGGTAATGCAAAGGTTCCCATGAGGGAAGAATCCTTTAAGAATTCTACACCAATGTTCTGAAGTGTGAGTTGGGGTGTGTGAACTAACAGAACGCTTCCAGTTAGTTGGGAACTAAAGGCAAAGAAGGATAGTTTATTGATGACTGTGATAACACCTTTATGTGGAAAGGCGATCATTCTAAAATATGTAGAGACGATCGCAGTCATTGCATATACCCATGGCCTTTCGAGTAAAATGTTGCAGTCAAGGGGTTCGTCAATGACCTCAACTTCAAAATTTATTGTTTTCCCCCTTGTTCAACATGCAGGTTATTGATGATACTGCAAGGATTATATGTACGTCCGTCGAAAGCTTTCAACGTTGTAGGCGCGGCGAGCCAAGTGACTCCCAGCAGTTTAGAGGCATAATGCACGTAGATGCTCCCTAATCAATAACAGTACAATGAACGAGGTGATTGAGAAAATTTACTTGGATGGATAATGCCAATTCTACTAGTAATTGTGGCACATATCCCATATGATTAAATACTACAAGATTGGAATCTATCAAATCGATTCCACCAATTGCCGACAACAAACCCTGCTTCTGGGAGGGACAATTTTGAAGCACCTCAAGCACTGACATAATTGAAGGGGATTGAGCCAAATCTTCAACTATATTATAATTTTGAGCAGCTCGGGCTCATGGATTAAATGTCAATTTATGGACGGCTCCCTTTGGTGGCATTATTGTTAACTCAGGAATAGCAGTTAGCGATATCGATTCCGTAAAAGGATTTGTGTCGAGGTAGTAGGTTGATCAGAAGCCTAACTACCATAATATTTATTATGTGTTCACACCAAAACAAGATTTGATGGCTTTGTAACAGAAAGCATAAGCACTTGGGAACTAGAAGCTGGATCTGTAGCAACCAAATTTGTATCTGGATTCAGAAATGGATCTGTCAACACGGTGGATGCATGCGAGGTCTTAATCAATTTTGAGACTTCAGCGTGGTGAGGAAAATATCGAAAAAAAAAGCTCCTCATTACAAATAATTCAAGGGTAACGAGGTTTCCGATTTCCAATTTGTTGATCATATGATCTTTCCTGATGTGTAGAAGTTTTCTTTTTCTTTGACTTCCCCTTTTTCTTACTTCTGGGTTACTTGTCACTTTTTCCTTTGTCAGATGACACAACATGAATTTCGAAAGAAGGCGCAGGATCAAATGCAGTAGGGTGATGTGTGCTTGCAGTACCTATCATACCGTCATTGGCATGAGAGCCCTTAGATGGAGGGGGAACATTAAAATTAGATCGCGACGCATTGGGAATTTTCTCGTAGAGCATGCCAGACCGAGTATAAATCAAATCTAAGTACTGGGCATAAGCAATGACCTGATTTTTAGTGATAACACTACCCTTAGCCACATCCTCAGTTATAGATGGTAACAAGGACTTAATGAACCACTCAACAAGGAGCTGATGAGGAAAAAATGTCTTAACCATTCTACGACGATGACGCCACTCATGAATATGATCAGAAATGTGAGTAGAATTAGTCTGTCTAAAATTGGTCAAGAGTTTTGTTCTAGTTTCATATCGTATGGGTAATCGGAATTGAGTAAAAAATAAAGTAGCTAGGGCAGTGAAATTATCAAAAGAAGCTCTTGGTAACTCAATGTACCATTTTGCGGCCGGACCAGTGGGTGTACACTGGAAAAGACGTAGTCAAACAGAGTCATAATTTAGGGAGTTAGATGAATACCAAAAATTATAAGTAATAACATGTGTCGATGGGTCTTCCCCATGGTTCTATTGAACTAAGGAATATCTGAGGGTAATTTATGAGGTATCATCAGCCACAAAGGAGCATAGTTGATTGGATCATTGGTGAGACGGTTTAAGTTCGGTAACTCTAAAGTTGCAACAAAGGGAAACTGCCGATTTAATTTGGGTTGAGCATAGCCAGGGTATGATGGAACTGCTTGGGAAACAAAACTTTGAGCACTAGAATAAGGATTTTTTTGCTAGTAACCTGGATAGGGGTTGTTTTGATAAGAAAACACTTGAGGATTCTACTGACCAAAACCTAGGTATGCTACTTGTTGAAATGAGGGTTTTTCATTTGCGCTTGTTGCTACCAAGGGGTCTGTTCACCAAGATTATAACCCAAACTAGAATATCCTGGATTCGGTTGTGAATAGGTATAACCTGGTTGTGGCTGTGAGATCCCAAAATATGTTAATCCAGCTTGCGAATAAATAATTTTGGATAAAGGTGGTTGTTGTAAACAAGCTGAAGGATTTGGAGTTTGAGGGCCCAATAATTGAGGGTATTGGGTTCAAGGACCTGCATGATATGGTTGAGGTACAACAATTTGAGCCTATAATAGAGGTAAAGATGTATTAACAAGAGTAGATGTGGGTGAAACAGGTTGAACCAGTTGATATGATTGTAAAACCATTTGTGGTTGGATGGATAGAGTGGGCTGCCACTGACAAACATTCATTCCAACATTAGGATGACCAAATAATGATGGAGTACTCTCAAAATGGGTGACCATAGGTTGCCCCCAGCATGAGGAGTATAATAATATGGAAATTATTCTTCTTAAAATGCAGGGAATGCAGTTGAAATCATACTAGATGGAATATTCCCAGATAGTCTAGCTTGATATTGCCCTAATGATGTATATAAAGGATCAATTTGTTTAGTACTCATTAGAGATATACTAGATATAATATGAGACGATGACATTGGTGAAGTCCATGGGTTTGAGGATGCACCAGAGAAGGTTCCAAATAAAGATTGGTAACTAGGTGGGATAGAAGGGCCACCATATAAATGTGACTATGGTGAAGTTGTGAACATCGATGGTGTAACAAGAGCAGGTGCTGTCGCAATTGGAATAGATGGTTCAGCCGAAGATGTTGGCCCAGGCATGGTTACACGACCCAATGTATACCCTATTGGATCTACGGAACTTGAATAGACATAGGATCAAAGAAATATGAGTGACGTGATTGAGGAAAAGTCTCGTAAAGATAAAGATCCTATCCAAAATGGGTTGGAGTCGAAGGTGTTTCATCTTGTGGAATTTATTCAATCGAAATCAAACCAGGTGGAAGGAGTTCGCCATTAGGCCCGAAGTATATTTTAGGTGGTTGACTGCACGATATGGGAGACTCAATGCCTACAATAGATTGTGGGGTGACCGATATAGGAACAACTTCCAGTTGTTCAACTTCAAGATTCAGATGTTATGGTAAAAGAAGGATAAGATATGGATCAACTTCCAGTTGAACAACGTCGGGTTTAGGAGGTATGGTCTCACTGCTTGGATGGATCGTGACCATAGGTAGCTGAGAGGACTCTGTCTCGACAACATTAAATGAACCAGGATTTTTAGAAACAACTCGAGATGAATCTGGTATATGTGAGGATGATGTCGCACCAGAGGTATTGGTAGTACTAGTTTTGGTAGAATGATGTTGCCTTCGCCGACCAAAAATGGCTTCCTGAGGTAAATGTGGTTTCAATTCTATTCTACGCAAACGACAGGGAAAGGGATATTATTCTTCTACGATGACTGATTTATTTTATGACAAAAATAAAATAAAAAAATAAAATGTTAATTCTAGGAAAAAGGTTTACCAAGTAATTGTGAACTATAGAATACTTCCTGGTGAACCAAGAAGTATGGGCAAGAAATCTCCCCAAATGTTGTGTTAAGTGTATCACAAGTTACAAGGCAGCTAACTCGGTTCACTATGGATGGATTTCAACCTAAATTTGTCCTCCAAATATACCCGAAGGTATGTGGAGGCCCAAGTCTGTATTAGCGCTATCTAATGAGAAACCGCACAGTGAGAGAACCCCCTTATACTTTTCGTACTAGAACACCGCTCGATATACCCGAAGGTATGTGGACGAGCTCCAATATACTTACATACGTTGAGTGATGTATCACACTTAGAATGTATCGCATACAACTTAACGACATCTGCTATGTTTAATGACGCTAGAACACGTCTCTAGCCTAGACTTTCTAAATGTTATCATTAATGTTCCAATGCTTTCTTAGGTAAATTGATGTAAATTTTATGTTCATCTTGTTTAGAAATTTTTCTTTGAGGTTCACCACATGATGTGATGGAAATTACTAAAAATCAAACTAAAATGATAAGCAAACTTTTCAATTTTATCTTTTTCAATGAAAATCCTAGCTACAAAGGGAAAGAGCAAATAGTTTTAGAGCAAACAACAAAGAGCAAAAACTAAAATGCAGCTTTCCTAACTTGTTCCTATGCAACACACACAATTCAATATATGCACATGAATGTTTTTCTTTTCAGCTCCCTTAATGTGAATGGAAGAAAGGAAACTATATGCATCAATCAATAAACAAGTGTTTTCTTCTTTGAGAAATGAGGAATAAGACAACAATTTCTATTTTAGGAAAAATGAAGAATGGAACTACAATTTTTCCTACAGGAAACGAAGAATGAAACAAAAATATCCTTTACGAAAAAAAATTGATCTAATGCAGAAATAAAATACTTTGATTTTGATTTGAAAATGATAAAGAAAAAGACTAAAGAGACATTGGAAAATTTTACTTTTTCAAAGGAGGAAGAATCAGGAAAGTTTACTAGTCTCTAAGAGGTATCAGAAAATTGAGAATACAACAAATAAATGGTTTAGAATGATAGAAATGAAAAAAATGAATGGAATTTTTTTGGCTAAGGGGTGAACACGGTCTCTAAAAGGAGACAATGTGTTGCAGTGCACCCCTGAGTGGGAGACAGTGCACTGCAATGCACTGTATCTTGACCAACAATGCGTTGGGCGCAGTAGGGATTAAAAAATCAAGCTACAAAACACACTTCTAATGCAATTATTTCATTAAAATGTTTAATAACTTAAATTATATGCTACTGATGAGGATAAGCAAAGGAAAAAACACCAGGAATAAGAGGATACTCCCTAGTGGAGTTGCCAATTTCTTATATAGAATTGTGATCTACGGATAAACCAAATTCCCTAAGTGTGGTGCTAGTCACTTAGAACAAGTGGAAAGAATTACTATCACTTTCCCTAAAATAAGAAGATATACAGAATGGTAAAAGAACCTACTTGTGATCCAAGCACTTCTCCTTCTCCTTTTGTTGTTGTTGTCGTCGCTCTCAATCCAACTCAGATCGCCAGATTGATTTATGCAAACACAAACAGAGAAAAAAAAAATAGGAAATATACATATATCTACTTATCTTACTCAATCAAATCGATTAGATGTGAAATATATATATCATTCAAGAATCCATTGTACAAGAAATAGAGACATATAGAGACATATATATGGGAAAATGAACAACAATGTTTATTAAAGAGTAGAAGGGGAAGGTTACAACCAATGATCGATTTGTTGCCACCAAATCCAACTTCATCCCAGCTTCATCACGTGAAACATCATACCAACAACATATCAGTACATTCACTCTCTCAAATGAGAATCCAATGGAATTTATTTACCAAATTTCTTCCTTCCCTAGCACTAGAATGAGTGCTCAATTTATAGGAAAACTAATGGTAGTTTCTCAATGAATGACTTTATAATAATAGGAAAGAAATTTTCCCAAGTTCAAAGGTGCTAGATGGACACTTTGATTTGAAGTTTGACACATATGGACTCTTCTAGAAGGCACTAGACATGTGGATATTCCCGAAACAATGAGAATTCCACTCCTAGGTGACCAACGCACCCTTGAATGTTGGGAAGTGCATTGCAGTGCACCCTTGAATGGAGGATATTTCATCGCAACGCAATTAGTCCCTTTAGAGGCTGTGTTGGTGAGTCAATAAGAATTATAACATATACTTCAAACCTTGGAAATCTCATAATAGAAGCCATGAATTAATTGTTCTTCTCTTATGGCATATAGCATCTGAAATGTAAGGGAATGGTATACCCTATTTCATTGGTCTTGGGGATGATGTCCATTTTGACTAGGTCATGGGGGATGATGCCCAAATTTACCTATAATATTTATGTATTTGCCTCTTGAAGTCGCTCTGTAGGTGTGAAAATGGAAATTTATCTAGGCTGCATGGTGGAAAAAGAAGCATGTGTTTGTGAAGGTGAATGAGCTACAAGTAGGAGCCATGAGGCATAGTTGGTATGCCTATGTATTTAACAACGATGATGGATAATAGTGAATTCTTGGTCAATCCAATCTACATATAATGCACTCATCAATTATGGAGGTAATTGCATTGAAAACATTGGAGGTTCCTAGAAATTGTTGTATAAAATCCATAGATCAAGAGTTTGATGATGAAAGAGGTCTAGCAGGGTAGACACATATTTCCACAATGTAGATGTAGTTCACCATGTTTTTTTCTAGAAAAAAAAAGGGTTTGAATGATGTATTTTAATATTGATAGAGAATATGTGATGTTGTTGGCCATTGTTGTGTGATCTAATGAGGAGTATCAAAAAGATCAACAGATCATGATTTTACCAATGATTTAACCTAGAATAGGAATCCATTTAAGTGTGCCTACAATGACTATGAAATAATTTCAAGAATCCATAGAAACTCAAAAATGTATCACAAGACTCATTAGGCATACGATGTCACTGAGGAATGACTTGGAGCACAAATTTTTGAATAATAATATTGTTAGTTTCTTATGTCTAGGGATCTTTGCCAGTTACTCTTGCCATGTCATTTGAGGCCATGTTTATAAGGTCATGTTAGTGTATTAGTTTTTTTTTCATGAGTGTCATGGTATAAAAAGGTTAAATTTGTCAAAGTGTCATATAGTTAAAAGAGTCTATTTTCCATCATTTGAAATATAAGGTCACAAGGAGTCATTATTTGAATTTTAAATCAAGAAGGGTCAGTTGTCATTTTAGAAGAGTCTAGGGATCAATGTAATCAAATATTGATTATCAAGATTTAATTTTGGAAACCAAGTCTACATTAAATAAAATCATGACAAGGGATTGGGCGCAGACTTGGAGGCGGTGATGAGTCACGGTTTAGATGTTTTTTCAACATCAAGTCATGATCTCAACAAAGAGGTAACGACCAGAAGGACAATCATTCTCTCTTCCCCATGCACTACAAATTTAAAAATGCTCTACGTATTCATGATTATCCATCCAAATCGTGATAAACATCATTCATTCCTGCTCCAAACCATGCCAGTTGATTATTTGAAACCACCTCTTTATCCAATGATCGCTCAACCTTTCACCATTTTCATTAGATAGCTCAGGAGGTTTGTTTCATTCACTGCAAAAGGGACGCATGGGAACTTCAAGTTCAGATAATTCTACCATTCTTGCATGTCAACACTTAAAATTCTCTCACAGGTGAAAATTCAACTTAATTTTTATTCTTCTATCTTGAAAGAATTGTACAATTGTGTTTAGAAGCTAGTAAAAACCATGTAGAGATTGCAAATAAGTTTTAATTTTTTTCACCTTGTTTCTATAACTTGTTGCACTTTATCTTAATTTGGTGTTGTGTTTTCATCCCAACACGTTGTGAATCCACACAGCGGGTCATATCCCCTTCTTGTAGCTGTGAATTTTCCTCTTTTCGTTGTGTAAAACCTTGCATGCAATTTTTTCCTTGGACTAGAAACTGTAACCAATTTTTTTTTCCTCGAAATTTATGCCCAAAGGTATTTTGAAAGTCAAATTAATTTGCACTGTGTTTCTGGACTTGTGCGTTGTGACCGTCCCTAGTCAAATTTCTTGCCAACATATTTCAAATTTATTAGTTTTATAGGGTTTAATTGAGAAAGTATGACGTTTAACTTTGATGTAATCATTAGAATGTGTCGTAAAAAATTTTCACAAGGCTTGGAAACTAGAACACTTCCATTTTTTGCCTAAAAGGTTGTTCATAAACTTATCCAATTCATTGCCGCAAAAGTAAAACTATGTCAACACCAGAGGATAAAAAACACAAAGGGGGAGCCACTGTATGTTTTGAACCACAAGACATCACAACTATCAATGCAGATCCAATATTTAGGATGGACTTTGAACAAGTAGGGTGCACGAGATTCTGTGAAAGAATTCAAAGATATCATTTGCAGTTAACAAAAGAATTTGCTAGGGGTTATGAGGGTGTGAAAGAAAAGGTAGGAAGCATACCTTTTCCAGTCTCAACCCAAACAATATATGAGGCCACAAAGATTCATTTAGGTGGATTAGGAGTGGTTCAAAGGAATGGATTTTGGTTTGGTTACTTTCAAGGATTTTCCCAAGCCAAAAAATAGGAAATGGTATGGTTTTTCTGTTCCTATAAGTTATTGTTGTGAAACCAACTCCAAAAAGAGAAGAAAAGAGATATCAACACCTTATAAATAAGCCACTTCGAGGGGGAAACCTCCAATACATTACATGAATGAACAATTATTGGATGATACAAATTACAAAACCTCCTTTCTATATATAGGAGTTCATGGGGCCACAATGTAATCCTAGCGGGGCCACAATGTAATCCTAACCGGCCTAACAATAATAATTTAAGGGCATAATAATAAAAATATGGGGGTTACAGGGGTACAACAATAACAATAAGGGGGGCTACACTAACATAATAAGGGACTACACTATTAATATAGGGACTTAACATGCCCCTCTCCTTCAAACAAGTGTTGTCCTCAACGCTTGATTATTTCTTGATGCTTCTGTATAAAATTATCATCCTCCCATGTGGAATCTTCTATAGGAAAGTTCTTCCACTTGCTGAGATACAATTGATCGTACTTGTTGAGTTCTTGTTTCTGTGACTTCTTCAAAACTTCTTTCGATGTGATGTTGATCTTCTTGTTGTTTCATTAGATTTCGCACGAAATTTAAGTTATCTTTTGAGAGTTGGAGAACTTGTTGTTGATGCTCGATGTGATCTTCTACTAATTTATCATCCATATTAGATATTATTTGATCCTTCAAACCATCCAACTTAGCCTCCATTTCTTCTTTTAAACCATCTATGTCATCTTCGGTTTCTCTTCGTAAGATCGAAATTTGTTGCACTTGGTACCGTAATTTTGATATCTCATACTGCAATTCTTCCTCTTCATGCGTCATAGTATAGCTTTCTGAGGGCTTAATGGGTATGGAATTATTTTTTTGAGGCATTATAGAACCCAATAATGATAAAAATTCTAAAATATGCCCTTGGAATCACTTCAAACTGTGTTTTTCAAATAAACGTTATGCAATTTTAAAAACCAAGTACACACCTTTTTCTTGCTTTTGAGGAGGTCGATATTGAAATTGGATTATCTCTGTGATTGTGGCTCTTAAATATATGAAATTTTTCACTGAGGTATCCCTCTAAATCCTCTTTTGAATACCAGAGGTTTGACCTAATTTGGATTCTCCAAGGAAAAGTTATGTCCAATATCCCACAATGACCTAATCATGGACTGGTTCAGTAGAGTGAACTTGCATGGCTTTCCACGTGTCACTGTTTTATTATTCGGATCTAAAATTGATAGCAAAGAAATTACAGTCCATGTACTTGTGGCCACTTTTTACGGCACTCCAATCTGATGCTCAGAGAGAGATTTATGAATCTTTTCCCACAATAACCTCTTTGAGATGAAATTCGGGAGCCTGAAAAATACCTAACTTCCATAGATCCTATCTCCGAAAATATTGCAAACCAATATTTTAAATTTTGCGACGATGTTCCTCAGGATCGCAGCTTTTCACTCTAAAAATTTTAGCTTCTAAAACTTTGTAGAAAATTTTTTATTACGTAAATACCATGATGACCTGTTTAGGTTAAATTCAGGAGCCTGAAAACTGACCTAACTTGCACAGATCATATCTTCGAAAATATTACAAACCAAGCTCTGAAATTTTTTGATGATGTTCCTCGGGACTTTGGCTTCGCACTCTAAAAATTTCAGATTTTGAACCTTCTTAGAAAAAAATTTATAGCGAAAATTACACAATGACATGTTTGGAGCAACGAAACCCTAGAATCTCAAAGCTTTGATACCAAATGTTGTGAAACCAACTCCAAAAAGAGAAGAAAAGAGATATCAACGCCTTAGAAATAAGCTACTTCGAGGGGGAAACCTCCAATACATTACATGAATGAACAATTCTTGGATGATACAAATTACAAAACCTCCTTTCTATATATAGGAGTCCATGGGGCCACAATGTAATCCTAGTGGGGCCACAATGTAATCCTAGCTGACCTAACAATAATAATTTAAGGGCACAATAATAACAATATGGGGGTTACAGGGGTACAAAAATAGCAAAAAGGGTGGCTACACTAACATAATAAGGGACTACACTATTAGTATAGGGACTTAACAGTTCCTTACAAGATCATCATGGAGAAATGTTGGAGGTCATCCAAAGGTACTTTACATGTGAGGGGATATTTAATAGGGTGTATCATAATCACATTAGGATCTTGCTGCACTTTACTAGAAATAAAACTATAAATCTTCCCTATTATCTGTTTAGGAGTCTATGTAATATGGTTTATCGAGTGTAGACAAAAGGAAGTCAAGTTGAGTCCATTTTATTTCATTTTTCATTGACTAAATTACTGGTAGTGAAGGAGCTTGATAATAAGGAGCATGCATGGTAGGAGTTCTTAGTTTCTTAAGGTTGGGAAACACAGTCTTCAAACAATCAATGGACCAAGAAAGACACTCCTTCATTTGTGGTTAAGGAAGATTCACCTGTAGCAGCAAGTTCAGTCAAGAAACCTTTCACCAAAGGAAAATTTGATGGTAAGAAAAGTGCTAAGAAGCTACAATTTTACCCTAAGGTAGAGAAGGTGGTAAGAGTGCCAAGAACAAGAGTTGTGGCTAAGATATTACCTATGGTTCCTCCATCATAACCTATTCAATTCATGGAATCAAAGAGCATGTTGGAGTCCTATAAATTATAGTAAATGATTTTTTATTATTTAGATTTTTAGCCGATGGGATATTTTAAATAAATTTATTTATTTCAAATTAATTTTCATCATTTGAAGAAATAGGAAAAAAGAAAGAAGCAATAGAAAAAAGAAATAAGGGTAAAGAAAAATGAAAAAATAAAAATAAATAGAATAAATAAAACCCCGTAGGGCATGCTAGTCTAAATGTCACCAAAGCATGTTTTATTTAAAATTTTGATTTAAGAATAATTTTGAAATGATCATTTGTTGTTTATTGTGATGCCTCCCCATGTTTCAACAATGACAATTGTCCCTGCCTAGATCAAGGATGGAGGGGGGGGGTTTGGGGCCCCCCCACTCTTCGAGACTTAACGAAGGAGGGGAGCGGGGGAGTAGTATCAAACTAAACCACTCAACTTGACGTGTCACTCCCAAAAAAATTTTGTGGGCCCTATTCCCATTTATGCTTACCACTCCTACCCCCTCCATGAAAACTACCATCGTACTCCTCTCTCCGTCATCTCGTCCTCGTGTCATTCCCTTGCACCCACATATCCTCCATTCTTCCAGTCACATACGCTCACCTGTCGTCCCTCCCATCTTACATGTCACCTACCATCCACGTCACTCGACAATTAGGTTTCAAACCACCCTCCAAATTTCAAATGAACTTTATATATTAAATCCCTGCTGCCAAATGATCCTTTCCTATTTAATGTTTTGCTCCCAAAATGGTAATAATTCCACTATAACACCTATGAATTTCGTTATAAAATCCCTCAAATACCTACATATTTTCCCCTTTCAATGTTTATTTTAATTTTGTAGGTTAATCTTGAATTATTTTGAAGTTACCAATGTCATTTGAAATTCATCTCTCTCTGCCATTTCAGATAAACAAACCATCCGGTAGCTCTGTTCTTATATTTTTCCTGTATAATTATCTGTTCCTCCATTTCTCCATTGTAATTTAAAATGTCTTTGCATAAGGGAAAGGGGAAGAAAAATTATGAGAATATGATGGTCCCTCCCATGCCTGATCTAGACAAGCTACGCTTAATGGATACATAGTACAATATAGTCGAGACTCGATGAGAATTTTACCTATACGAGCTTAGGAATTGGGAAAACCAAAAGTTTCTGGATAATAGTGATGAGCTAGGCATCTGGGAATCCCTCTTGCCACAAATTTTCCTCCCTCAAACCAATTTTCCCCTGAGTTTGTCACCTAGTGTCATTTGAGATACCTCCCCAACCACAAAGAGATTATTTCCAAAAATGACCAATTTTTGTTTTTAATCACCCTAGAGAGTATCTTCTAGGTCCTTCAGGTAAATTCTCAAGCCTCTCTGCATCATTTTTAAACTGATACCCTAATGGAAATCTATCAGAAGCTTACCATTTCCCAAAGAGCCCATATATTTGAGTGTTTCCTTCTTGAAAACTCTGAATTACTTGGAAGGAACCCTCCTTACTTAGCCTCCATTTTTCTTGAGATGTCAAGGCAGGTAATATCTATGGTTACCTATCTATCGGGTTATCATTCATACCAATGGGTGGATGCAGTAGTATTTGGATTCTTGTCATTGTTTTTAACTGGAGAAAAGCCCTAAATACTTTTCAATTACTGTCAATATTTTTCAGATTTCCTTCATGAGCAGTTTATGAAATTCAAATTTGAAGGTGCTTTTAAGCACCAATCGGTTTTGGTTTATTTAATTTTTTATTATTAAGTAGACATATTTCAATTTCAGCTACAAATATTATATGAGCAAGGAAGGAAATTTTCAGTTTCCCACTAGACTTCTTTACCAAGAAATAACTAAGAAGAATTTTCATTGAATGATTTTGTAGATCATTTTCTATACACATATTTGTTTCTTCTTAGCAGTGATGCTATACCATTAATTTCACCATAAATCATAAAATTATGCATCTAATAGAGCTAGCCAAAGTTGGAGACTAGTATTTATACCAGAATTACACAGAGATTAGAATCTATGCGTGTGAGCTTCCTCCCTGTAGATTTCCAAATTTCGTACTATATCAGACAGATACTCAACATGGATGATGTGCATTTTCTACCAAGCAAAAAGAAAGCACAATTCAATTTGAAAGCACAGGTTGTGCACTACATTGTCAACGCTAGAGAAACAAACAAGGAAGTGTATTAATTGTTGAAACAAATGAGGTTTAATGTGAGCTTCACCTAGCATTATGACCCATTGGTAATAATTTCTAAGTCAAGGGTTGAACAAAAAACTGATCCATATGCACACACACCTAGACCAGAGATAGAACAATATGCTAATTAGAAGCAGTGGGTTGAAGACACTCTGTAGGAGGATGAAGAACAACTTGTCAGCCAAACTTCTCTACAAAATCCAATTACAAAGGAAAAATACACCAAGAGAATAAGGGAAAGCATGTCCCCCACTGATTCAGAGTCACACGATTTTTGGGTGTTCAAAAGATGAAAGAAGACAGATCCCAAGGATAAAAGCATCATCAACATGAAAGGTGATACACAAACCAACATTCAGGGAGAGTTATCGAAAGAGAAATAATAACAAGACTAGGTCACAATGGTATTAATAGGTTTGTCAGTAAATCCTTTATACTAATGTTGATGACATAACATAGTCACATGTGTTCTCTTCATCACAGATTCCCACACAACATTAAAGTATTTTTTCTAGATACAAATAAATTAAGAGGAAGAACGAATCCCTTAAAGCTACAAATTATTCAGAATTCTAGAAGAAGTCTACCACTACAACATAGAGTCCTATCTGCATTTAACAGAAAGAAAGGGAAGTTTTAGTTGGCCTTCTTAGAACCTACAGTGCCAATGCCAAGAAGTGATGAAGATTAAAAATCTTATATATTTTTTATTGACACAAAGAAAGTTCATGCAATTGATCAAATTGATTTTCACAAACAAGCTGGAGAGATTATATACTCAACATTGACCAGTTTAGCCATGTATGCTTCCAAATTAAAAACATCTCTAAAAAATGTGCATTCACAATTGAAGATAGAGAGAATTTCCTCTTTAGCCAAAGACACCATAAAAAAGGCTTTGGAATATTAGATTGTTAAGCTAGGATACAATCCTAGCAATGTTAAGGCAACAGAGGAAATGATTAAAAGCAAGAATGCAGATATCCAAGCCCTTAGAAAAAAACTTAAGTTTCGAACCACAGAGCACCCTCAGACCAAAGAAATCACAAGTTTAGAGGCTGAGAAAGAGAATATGTTCAAGATCATTGTTGAATAGAATGTTCAGATTCAAAATATGGAGACTGACATGGAAGTATTACTAAAATAAAAGGAACAATTGGAAGCAGTAGGGACTTCATCAATAGTAGGTACTTCATCAACATGTTAGGTCCCTATATTACTAGTGTAGTCCCTTATTGTTGTTAGTGTAGCCCCCTTATTATTATTGTTGTACCCCTGTAGTCCCCATATTGTTATTATTGTGCCCCATAAAACCCCACTATTGTTATTGTTGTGACCTTACATTATTATTGTTAGGTCGGCTAGGATTATATTGTGACCCCATGGAATCCTATATATAGAAATGAGGTTTTTTCATTTGAAACATCCAAGAATTGTTCATTTATGTAATGTAAAGAAGGTTTTCCCCTCGAAGTGGCTTATTTCTAAGGCGTTGATCTCTCTTTTCTTCTATTTTTGGAGCTGGTTTCATAAAATTTGGTATCATAGCTTTGGATTCTAGGGTTTCGCTACTTCAAACAGGTCATCATAGAATTTTCGCTATAATTTTTTTCTATGAAGGCGCAGAAGCTAAAAAAAAACCATTTGCGAATACATATTTAGGAACTTCGTGTAAACATTTTAGATCTTGGTTTGCAATATTTGTGGAGATATCTAGAAGTTATGGTTTTTGCAGGCTCATGAATTTCATCTCAAAGAGGTGACCTTGGGAAAATCACCATAACTCTTACTCTAAGCATCAGATTGGAATTTTGTAAAAAGTGGTTGAAATTAAATGGACAACAGTTTCCTGTATAGTGATTTCAAAGCTGAAGGAGGAAACAATGACATGTGGCATGCTATACAAGTTTTCTCTGCTGAACCAGTCCATAGTTAGGTCATTGTGGGAGATTGGGCATAACTTTTTCTTGAAGAATCCAAATTAGGTCAGACCTATGGCATTGGAAAGAAGATTCATAGGGATACTAAAGGACTAAAGGTAAAATCTCGAGGGTCTGAAATTATAGAGATACATTAGTTTCAATATCGAGCTCCTAAAAAGGAAGAAAAAGGTGTGTATTTTGTTTTTCAAATTGCATAATTCTTGTTTGAAAAATCATTTTGAAGTGATTCCAAGGGCATATTGAAGCATACATATCATTATTTGGTTCTAAAATGCCCCTAAAAAGAATTCAACACCCATTAAGCCCTCAAAAGGCTCTACTATGACTCATGAAGAGGAAGAAGTGCAACATGATATATCAAAATTGAAGAAGTGCAACATGATATATCAAAATTACAAGAACAAGTGCATCAAATTTCACTCTCGCAAAGAGTAACAAAAAATGAAATGGAAGTTTTGAAGAAAGGTGTGGAAGCTAAGATGGATGGTTTGATGAAATATGTAGAAGCTAATATAGATGGTTTTAAGAAAGGCATGGAAACTAAGATGGATGGTTTGAAGAATGGCATGGAAGTGAAGATGGATGACATGGAAGCTAAGATTGATGAAAAAATGAAAGGAAACATGGAAGACATGAATAATGATCTAAAAGCATACATGGAAGGTTTGAAGGAAGGTTTGGCAAAGTTGATACAAAAAATTATTCCTAATGGAGAAAAGGTAGTAGAGGAAACTCATAATGAGAAAAAAATAATTTTTAATCGCGATTCCATAAACTCTAATGTTTGATTGAAGACCCACCATATTCCAAACATTGATATGAGGAAGTTTGATGGCAAGGATCCCGTAACATGGATACTACAAATGGAGAAATATTTTGATCTCCATAATGTGCAAAACACACCAAAGGTACGCATTGCAACTTTATATTTAGAACAAAATACATTTGTATGGTATCGATGGCTTTGATATCGTAAAAAAATTTTCACTTGGTCAATTTTATGGAGGAAATGATAACACATTATGAGGATACAAATAGAAACACCTTATTTAGCCAATCGATAATTTTCAGATAAAAGGGTTCAATGGTGGAACACATTGAGGACTTCCAAAAATTGAATATAAGGGTAACTGAAATTCCATAGGAACACATGATTGATGTCTTCATAGGGAATTTAAAGGATAACATCCAACATGAGATTCGCCTTTGGGAACCTGATCCATTGTAGAATGAATTTAGGTTGGAAAGAAAAATTTAAAGCAAAATTATGGCGACAAGGAAGCCTACCACTCACATCTATAAAGATGGAAGTGTTGCTTCTCCTAGACTTCCACAACCTACAAGTTTGACAGCAAAATAATTAGAAGAAAAAAGAGAAAAAGGGATTCACTATAGTTGTGATAGAAAATACATTAAAGGTCATAAGTGTGTTCAAAAGAAATTATTTTACATAGATTGTGAAGAGGAGGAAGAAAATGAACAAGAAACTTCAAAAGAATAGGATATACACTAGGAATCAATCCTAGAGAAAGAAGAAATGAGTCTGACCATATCCTGTAATGTATTGGTAGGAATTACCACTCCTCAAACTATCAATATAGAATGACATATCACGAAGAAAAATGTAACAGTTTTGATTGATTCGGGTAGTACCCATAATTTTAATCATTGTAAGGTAGCCAAGGAATTTAATTTCTTCCTATACCCAGCACCGGAGTGTCAAGTGATGGTTGCAAATGGAGGGACTATAAATTTCTCTGGAAAATGCCATAATATCAAGCTAACCATGGGGGAGTATGCATTGAATATTCCAATGATTTCCATTCCAATGGGAGGTGTTGATGTTGTACTAGGAGTACAATGGTTACAATCTTTGGGGACAATAGCTTTTAATTTTCAAGAACTTTTCGGAATTGAATTGCTTCCTATACCCATCACCAGAGTGTCAAGTGATGGTTGCAAATGGAGGGACTATAAATTGCTCTAGAAAATGCCATAATATCAAGCTAACCATGGGGGAATATGTATTGAATATTCCAATGCTTTCCATTCCAATGGGAGGTGCTGATGTTGTACTAGGATTACAATGGTTACAATCTTTGGGGACAATAGCTTTTAATTTTCAAGAAGTTTTCTTGTAATTTTTTTCAGAAGGAAATGAAATTGAATTACGGGGTATCGTAGGGAAGCAAAGGAAGATAATAGTCTCGAATGAAAGAAAAATGAGGCATAATTGCACAAATATGCTCACTAGAAGTTCCAACATCAAAATCATCTATTTCTCTAGAACTCCAAAACGTCTTGGACAATCATTCCAAGGTGTTTGAAACTCCCAAAGGACTCCCACCTATTCATGATCATTATCAGCTATTCATTTTATTCCAAGAAGTGTTCGTCCAAACATTAGGCCTTATAGATATCCTTATGTCCAAAAGAGCGAAATTGAACATATGATTGCAGAAATGTTAGAGGCTAGTATAATTCGAAATTTTCGAAGTTATTTCTCTGCTTCAATATTATTGGCGTACAAGAAGAGTGGATCATGGTGCATGTATCCAAATTATAGGGAGCTCAATAAGCTCACTATTAAAGATAAATTTCAGATTCCTGTGATTGATGAATTATTGGATGAATTACATGGAGCAATTTATTTTAACAAGTTGGATCTTAGTTCAGGATATCATCAAATTAGAATTAAGACTGAAGAAATTCCGAAAATAAAATTTTGAACTCATGAGGGTCATTATGAATTTTTGGTCATGCCTTTTGGCCTTACCAATGCACCTTCTATATTTCAAGGGTTGATGAATTCCATTTTCAAACCCTTCCTTAGAAAATTTGTGTTAGTATTTTTTTATGATACACTAATATATAGTAGGTCTTGGAAGGATCATGTTCAACATGTTGAGAGGGTGCTCAAACTATTGGAGGAGAAACAATTATATAAAAAAACCTTCAAATGTTTCTTTGGAGTACAAGAGGTGGAATATCTGGGTCATATTGTATCTCAGGAGGGTGTTAAGGTAGACCCTAAAAAAATTAAATCCATTAAGGAATGGAAAGTCCCCTCAACGATAAAGCAGTTTCGAGGATTTCCTGGGTTAACAGGGTATTATCAAAATTTTGTTAAGAATTATGGGAGAATAGAAGCACCTCTAACAACATTACTGAATAAAGATGCATTTTCATGGACTCCTGAAGAAACTAAGGCCTTTGGAAATCTTAAAGAGGCAATGTGCCTAGCACTAGTCTTAGCTCTGCTAGACTTCACAAAAACCTCTATTGTGGAATGTTATAACTCAGGAAATGGAATTGGTGTTTTTTTAATGCAAGAAGCAAGACCCATTACTTTTGAAAGTCATCCAATCAAAGGAAAGTATTTACATAACGCTATGTAGGAGAAGGAAATGTTGGAAATAATACATGCACTAAAGAAATGGTGACCTTACCTAATGGGAAGACTTCAAGGTAAAAACCGATCATGATATTCTTAAATAATTTTTGAAACAAATACTATCTTTATAAGAGCAAAAAAAATGGGTAATAAAGATGTTGGTTTATGACTTTGTAGTCATCTACAAAAAAGAGAAGCTAAATGTTGTTGTAGATGCACTCTAAAGAAAGGATGAGGAGGTGGAAGCATTTCTTTGTGCCATTTATATTATCCATCCATATTGGATAACCGAAGCAAGGGAGGAATGGAAGAATGACGAAGAAGTGTGGACACTCATTCAAAATTTGGAGCAAGATCCCAGTACATCTAATACAATTAGTTGGAAAAATGATTTCTTATTTTACAAAGTCCACTTATATATTTCTAATAATTCCCAACTAAAACAAAAGATTCTTTTGGAATTGCACACCTCTTCTGCAGGAGGACACTCGGGATTTTTAAAAACTTACCACAGGGTGAAGAAAGAACATTTTGGGATGGCCTTAAATCTGACATTAAAATTTTTATGGCAGAATGTTTGGTTTTCCAGCAAAATAAAGTTAAGACAATTAAGACCCTGTGTCTGCTACAAAGTTTACCCATTCCAAGTCAACATTGGGAGGGGGTTTCAATGGATTTTATCATAGGTTTACTTAAGTCTGAAGGAAAGAGTGTCATCATGGTGGTAGTTGAGAGACCTACCAAATATGCACATTTTTGTGCATTATCTCATCCATTTAAATCAAGTACAGTTCCTACTGCATTTATGGAAACAATTCAAAAGCTACATGGAAACCCAAATATTATTGTAAGAAATAGAGATCCAATTTTCATTGGAAATTTTTGGACGGAATTATTTTCTTGTTTGGGTACTCAACTAGCCCATAGCTCATCTTATCATCCTAAATCTGATGGGAAAACTGAGATAGTGAACAAATGTTTAGAAGGATATCTTCGTTGTTTTGTATATGATAAAAAAACACAATGGGTAAAGTGGTTACCTCTGGCTGAATGGTGGTATAACACTTCCTTCCATATTGCAGTAAAAATGACCCCATTTGTGGCACTTTACGGATATCATCCATCGTCCATCACATCATCTTTAAGACAAAATTCTAATGTTCAAGCAGTGGAAGATCACATCGAGCATCAACAAATTGTTCTCCAAATCTTCAAAGATAACCTAAATTTGGCACAAAATCGAATGAAACAACATAAATATCAACATCACTGTTAGTATGAATTTTTCGTCGTAAAAGATCACTTTAGCTACGCATAAAAAATAGCCCTAACATCAATTATGGCTTCCAATATCTTTAAGTCTGCAATTAGTTGATCCAAATAATGCTGCACACATCCAGATCTAAGCATAAAAGACATTAAGCAGTAATATAATATGGCTTCATGCATCCAATAGACAAGACAAGAACGATGTATTTAAAAGAATTTTTTATTGCGCCGAGAGGCGCATCTACAGTCCAATATGACCCCAATGTCAGGTGGGTCACGTCCTCAATGTCGGCTGAAATTTTAAATTAAAATAAAAATAAAAAATTAGTGTCAGCTTAACAAATAAGTTTTAATAATCATATAAATAAACCAAAAAAAATTAAAACAACTCAGCTCTGATCGAACATAGAGGTGAGTCGCATTTGGTTCTGTGGCGCGGTTCGAACTGGAAGCTCCCGAGCTGGATTTCTCTCAGGTAATGTCAGAATACTTAGACAAGTCAAAATCCCTGCCTATGGTCCTATTTTTTAGTTGTAGATAAATTAAACCGTTTAATTTCTGGATGACATATATGACCAGAAATACGACAGCATGATTGCGAAGAAACGGAAATGGTACAGAAAGTGTTTCCTTGGTTTTTCTCAAAATAATCATACAATTTTTAGAAAACAACATTTGTGTGCACAAGATGCAAAATGTAGGCGGGATGAATTCTTTTCTCAAAACCATCTGGCCCCATTCCACGATCCGTTGCCTTTCCTGTTTTGCTTCATAATTTTAAATAATTTTAATAATCTTATCAATACTTGCAAGACAAAAATAACTCTGATGGCCTCTATAATGAAACTGGTTGAGCCTAATTTAAAATCGTAGTAGAAGATCTAAACACTCTAACACCAGACAATGATGGCTATGGTAGCCTTAAATATTCAGGGTTTTCTGGAAAACGACGCCTTCTGTTAGGTGATCTCAGAGAATTATTGCAATAGTACGCCGACGCCTTTAAAGAAAAGAATTTCATTCACTTTGAATTGGCCAAGTTCGTAAAGAGCCAATTATCGCGACAATATTCTTCGTAGATTATGATCAATAGATGAAAACCTAATTTTCATGTTGTAAAGTCAAGTGCTGCAACATTTAATAATTCACATCAATTGCGTACCTTTATGTTTAATTTACATGAATACAAGTGACGTTTTTTTTATAGGATATTAATTGCAGATTTTGAATATATTATGATATTTTAAGAATGATGGGTTGTCATATATTATGTTATGATATTTTAAAATTATATATATATATATATATATATATATATATATATATATATATATATATATATATATATACATTTATTTATTTATTTACCTGAATACAAGTGACGTTTTTTTATAGGATATTAATTGTAGATTTTGAATATATTATGATATTTTAAGAATGATGGATTGTCATATGTTATGTTATGATATTTTAAAATTATATATATATATATGAAAATTATTTATATATATTTATTTAATTAATTATAAAATATAGTGTTTTGGAAATTTGAAAAAAGATTCAATAATATATACATAGAAAGAGTTACAGAAGTTAATGGAATAAAAAATCCATATAGGTTATCATTGTAGATTTTAATCATTTGTCAAATTTAATCTTTTATGAAAGCATTCACTATAGAAACCAGTATCTATCAGCTGGAAAGGGCGAGAAAACATTATGCATTAGAAAAATAGTAGAAAAAAAGAGGAAAATAAATATGGATATTTACTATTTCCACTGAAAAAAAGATGAAAATTAATTTCAGTGTAGATGTTGATTTCTAATTATATTTGACTACTTCCACTAAATAAATAAAGCCTCTTTTTATATTTACTCCATAAACCTCTTTATATTTACAATAAGTCAAAAAAGAAGTTTTATTTAGGTGAAGCCTATATGCCAAATATCATGTGCCAAATTATTATTAATACCATGGGCTAAATACCATATTTATAAAAGAGCTATGGTAAATAAATAAATCAATATAAAAGAGGTATAAAGAGGCATGATAAATATATAAAAACATATCAAATATCATTATAAATCAACATCTAATTATATACCAAGTCTATGGGCCAAATACCATTGTAAATAAAAGAAGCATGGTAAATAAATAAAACCTGTTTTTTTATATTTACTCTATAAATCTCTTTATATTTACCAACACTCAAAAAATAGGTTTTATTTCGGTGAATCCTATAGGTCAAATACTATGGGCCAAATTATTATTAATATCATGCCAAAAAAACCATTATTATCCCTAATATTAATATCAAAATATTAATAATAATATTATTCTTATTAAATCTAATATTCATATTAATATTATTATATTTAATAACTTTGGATTAATACAACATTAAATTTTCTATATTATTATGTATATTAATGTATCATTATATATATTAACTCTAGATATATATGGAAGGGAAGAACAAAGATATAGAGTGATAGAGGTGGAGAGATAGAGGGAGTGAGAAGGGAGATATGGGGATAAAATCAAGGAGAGGGGAGAGGAGGAATGAAGAGAGAGAGGGAGAGGAGTGAGAGAGGTAGAAAAGTGTATGCGAGGAAGAGGCAGACATAAATATGGAGGGGGGAGGGGGGAGGGGAGAGGGATGGAGATAGTGAGAGGATTGGAGGGCAGAGAGAGAGAGAGAGAGAGAGTTATGGGGGAAGAGAGAGGATTAGAGGGAAAAGAGAGAGAGGGGGGAAGAGAGAGGGAGGTAGGAGAGGAAGGGAGAGATAGAGGAGAAGAGACGGAGGGAGATAGGAGGAGAGAGGGAGGGATAGAGAGATGGAGTTGGAGGGAAGAATAAATACATAGAGAGCGAGAAGTGGAGACATAGGGGGAGTGAAAAAGGAAAAATAGAGAGAGCATGTGTATTTTTTGGGGTGAGATAAAGAGAAAAAGGAGAGACGGAGGGAATGGGGGGAGAAGGAGAGAGGGAGGGATATATTGACAGAGTTGGAGGGTGAAGAGAGGGAGAGAGAGGGAAAGAGAGAGATATAGACATGGGAGAGAAAGGGAGAAAGGGGAAGGAAGAAAGAGAGGATGTGAGAGAGTGGAGGGAGGGAAAGAGAGATGGAGTTGGAGGGGGGAGAGAGGGAAGATGATTTATTTCACTAGATGCATTGATTTCATTGTGGATGGTGATTTCTAATCCTATTTGATTTCTTGCACTATATGCATTGATTTTAGTGTAGATGTTGAGAGAGAGAGAGAGAGAGAGAGAGAGAAAGAGGATTGGAGAGAGAGGAAGGACAAGAGAGAGGAAGAGAGTGATGGGAGAAGAGAGAAAATTGGAGGGGATATATATATATATATATATATATATATATATATAGAGAGAGAGAGAGAGAGAGAGATGGAGTTAGAGGGGGAGAGAGGGAGGGAAGAAGAAATACAGAGAGATTGATAAGTGGAGAGAGAGATTAAGTGACAAGGGAGAGATGGAGAAAGAGTGTGTATGTTTTTGGATGAGATAAAGAGACAAAGAATGAGATATGAAGAGAAGGGATGAGAGAAGGAGAGAGGTAGGGATATAGTAATAGAGTTGGAGGGTGAAGAGAGAGAGCGATAGAGATGTAGGAGAGAAATGGAGAGATAGGAAGGAAAGGGAGGATGTGAGAGAGTGGATAGAGGGAAGGAAACAAAGATGTACTTTGAGGGGGGAGATAGGGAAGAAGATTTCATGCACTAGATGAATTGATTTCAGTGTAGATGGAGATTTCTAATCCATTTTGATTGCTTGCACTAGATGCATCGATTTTAGTGTATATGTTTATTTATAATTATATTTAATTTCTTGCACTATATGCATTGATTTTAATGCAGCTGATTGCTAATCCTATATGTTTTCTCGCAATAAATGCATTGATTTCAGTGTAGACGATGATTTTTTATCCTATTTGATTCCTTGCACTAGATGCATTAATTTCAGTGTAGATGTTGATTTCTAATTATATTTGACTACTTCCACTAGATGCATTGATTTCAATGTACATGATTTATAATCGTATTTGATTGCTTGCACTAAATGCATCGATTTCAGTATAAATGGTGATTTCTAATCCTATTTGATTTCTTGCACTAGATGCATTGGTTTAAGTGATGTTGGTTTCTAATATTATTTGCTTACTTGCACTAGATACATTAATTTCAGTGTAGATGTTGATTTCTAATCCTATTTGATTACCTGCATTAGATGCATCCATTTCACTGTAGATGTTTTGTAATCCTATTTCATTGTTTGCATTATATGCATTGATTTCAGTGTAAACGTTGATTTCTGATTTGATGTAATTGGATGTACATCGATGGTACATTAACTTTAAAGTGATTGGATTAACATTGTGCATTAATTTCACTGCAAGCAAGCAAAATTATTGACAATGTACATTTATTTTTATGTTATAGTAATTCAACCTATTAATATCGAAGAGCAAGAGAGAAAAGTATGATTTTTAGTACAATAGTTCTAGAAAAATATTTAAATAATTGAATAGTGTAGATGTTGATTTCTACGATTATTATGTGGTTCAGTATTCAAAATAGTGTTCTAACATTTGTTAGAATTTGTATTTCTAATCTTCAAAATTTCAAAGTATGATGTACATCTCAAAAATATACAAAAATTTTAATAATCTGAAAAATGTGACGTTGATGCCTCCAATTGGAACCAGCCTAGATCCATCTTACTCTGGATATATCATGCACCGAGAGGGATCAAATCTCTCGAGGTGCAAACCTTTCCTCAAATTTTGCACTCAAAAAATAGGTTTGCACCTCGAGAGATTTGATCCCTCTCGGCGCATGATAGATCCAGAGTAAGATGGATCTAGGCTGGTATTAAAAAGGGGGCACCTGAGAAGAAAACAAGAAAGGTGTTTTCCGGTTCTCCTCAATGGGATGGGTTCTTGAAAGTCCTCAGCATTTCAGGTCTAAAATTTCTCTCTCTTGTTGGTGTAGAAAAACCTAGACAAACATAGAACTCAATGGGAGCTCACAAGGCAAAAATGGAAAATGTGACCAAGAGTATAGATCTAGAGTGATCTAATGCAATGAAAGGTGACTAATGAATGGGGAAAACCCTTCTATTTATAACAAAATATTGGGGCGATCTAGAACTTGGTGCATGAATAAAATATTATTAATCAAATTCTAGAACCACCCTTTAGGAATATTTTATTATATTTATTGGAGGGAAAAAGATTTTTGACTTGGGTCAATTCCTTTATTTATAAATAATAAATAAATAAATGATCTATTTACTATTTTTAAGGAAATGGTGGGAATATAATTAAGTAAATAATGATTTATTTAATTATTTATAAATGATTTAGTCAAATTTAACTAGGAATATTATTTAAATAGGATTTAAATAACTTATTCCTAGGAAATAATAAAATAAATAAGGATTTATTTAATTGATTTCCTTGTTTTGCGTTAAATATGACCAGGATATATAAACAAATATAGATTTGTTTATTATTTATTTTTGGGGTTTCCTATTTAGACCATAAACGACTTAATAAAGGTGTTTTACTAAGTTATTACACATAGTGAAAGCAATTTTACTTAGGGTAAAATTGGTCTTACATGGTGTACTTGGGTTCATCTAATGATAATAGGTTAGATGACCAAAAAATGGTGTAACAATCACAGCGAGGGAAGTTTTTATGTAGGAGACTGGGTATTTTTACGGCTACAACCATACAAAAAATGTCCCTCAAGCAAGCTAAGAAGTATAATAAATTATTTCCAAAGTACTATGGTCCTTACCAGGTGTTGCAAAAGATTGGTACCATGGTATACAAATTGGAACTTCATGTTTCTTCTCGAGTGCACCCAGTTTTCCATGTTTCATGCTTAAATAAGGTTATAGGTGACAAACTTATAGTTCAAACAATATTGCCAGAACTTGATGATAAAGGAAAAATCATTTTGGAACATGAAGCAGTCATGGAAACAAGAACACGACATCTACGAAATCGATCAATTTGAGAGTATCTCATCAAGTGGAAGAGATTACCCACTGAAGATTCCACATGGGAGGATGAGAATTTTATATGAAGCATCCAAAGCTACTCAAGCATTGAGGACAACACATTTTTGAAAGAGAGGGGCATGTTAGGTCCCTATATTACTAGTGTAGTCCTTTATTGTTGTTAGTGTAGCCCCTTTATTGTTATTTATGTATCCCTGTAGTCCCCATAATATTAGGGGAATTTTGAGGTCTAAATGGACCTCCTAAGGAAATTGTAAAATAGTAGTGGAAATAATAAAATAATATTAGATTACATCATCAAAATTTAGAGGGAAAAAAGAAAAAAAAATACTTTTTCAACTCGTATTTTCAATTTCTGTGTGGGTTTACTCAAATTTCGAGCAGGAACACTCGTTGGATGCATAATTTCATTCCTCATCCAAGGAGTACCCATGTTTCATACTTTCAATGGACCCTGCTACACAAAAAATGAGAAATACATGAAAATTTTTATTGCAATCACGTTTTTTTATGTATTTTTCATTTTTGGTTTAGTATGATCCATCGAAATTATGCAACATGGGTACTCCCTAGATTAGGAATTAAATTTTTCATCCAAAAAGTACTCCCACTCGAAATTTGAGTAAAATGTTAGGGAGATAAGTTGAAAATACAAGTTGAAAAAGTAGTTTTATTATTTTATTATTTTACTTTTTTACACCAACAATGGTGAATCATCCCCCATGGTTGACATCATCATCGTGAATCCTATTGGTTATTATAAAGTTTATTTTTGTTATACATTTTTCTTAGGAGGCCCATTTTAGACCTCAAAATTTTTCTAATGATTGTTATTATTGTGCCCCATAAAACCCCAATATTGTTATTGTTGTGCCCTTACATTATTATTGTTAAGTCAACTAGGATTTTATTGTGACCCCATGGACTCTTATATATAGAAAGGATGTTTTTTCATTTGAATAAACCAAGAATTTTTAATTTATGTAATGTAAAAGAGGTTTCCCCCTCGAAGTGACTGATTTCTGAGGCGTTGATCTCCCTTTTCTTCTATTTTTAGAGCTGGTTTCATAACACAACAACAAGTACTTCATCATCAACAGGCACATCAACACAACAAATTTCAATAGCATCCACTTATGATTCTTCTGATAAGCTAGTCAAATATTTAGGAGAGTTTCATTAACAAACAAAGAAAATGAAAAATTAATGACAACACTGTCCAGAATGGAAGAAAACAAGATAAAATCTGACAATGCCTACCTAGCAGAGGTACAAAATAATTTCAAATTAGTTCATCAAATCCAAAAATATGAGGATCGATCATTTATAATTCAAATATTAGTAAAGGGTCATAAAATTATGAGGATGTTAAACTCTAAGACCAAATATGAGCTTGAAGAGATCAATATTCAAGATAGAACAGAAACAATAATGGAAGTCAAAAGAGTGTTGACAAAGAAAAACGTAATGTTACAATTGGAAAATAAGTGAAAAAAATTAGAGATGAAGGTCAGAAGATTTAATATAAAGTTTTCTTTGTTACAGGAGAAAGGTCTTCCAACTCTGAGAAATTCTATTGGCAAATTGATTCTAGTATAAATTTATCATGAGAAATTATGTGACATTTCTACAAATGCCTTTATATTTGCAAAGGCAAAGGGAACAATCAGTGGAGAAGCTTTATTGGAAGGCATAAAATTCGACCTCTACATTCAGCATGAGATTTATCATTTGTTTCTGAGCAATCTAACTTTCTAGACTTACACAAAAGTAGATGCAATATTTAGAAGTATGGTGATTTTTTCTATTCCAAGTGAAGAACAGTGGGATAAGTTATTGGAATTAATCAAGTAAAAGTAAACAGAAAATCCCACATTTTGGAAAACATAAAAGCAAAAGGAGCTAGAAATTAGCTACAGTCAGCAACATATTTCTTCTAAATATTCAACAGAAAAGCCGAATT
Organism: Pinus albicaulis; assembly: GCA_034641835.2. NCBI lineage: Eukaryota > Viridiplantae > Streptophyta > Pinopsida > Pinales > Pinaceae > Pinus > Pinus albicaulis. Next base: position 559,714,783 of record CM076572.1, read on the forward strand.
TGTCCAAAATTCTTATTTTTTAGATTTATTGCAGAAATATCTACATCTTTGTTAGATGTTATTTTGTAATCAATTCCTTTTTGGAATCCAAATTTATTTCAATAGAAAGTCCATAAATATTTTGTAATAAGACTTAGAAAGGGTTGGATTATGTATGAAGAAAAGAGCTCTACCATGATGTAAGCTATTAATTTTTACTCAAAGTAATAAATTTGAGAAATATAGAGGCGGTTTTGTTCCAGGATTCTTGTGTCAAAAAAATGGTGATGTTTTTACTCATGTTGAATGTTTCTTCTTTCTAATTTTTCATATGGATTTCCCTTCCTAATTTTTTACAAGAAGACGATGATTAGAATTTACTTTTAATACTATGCTCTAGCTTATTAAACAATCTTAATGTTTTCTTATGAGATTTAAGTAAAAAATTCATCTGTGTATGCTCTATACTTAAATTGATTCTAAATATGATTCTTCTCACCCACACCATAAATATCTTAAGATCTAGGAGCTTTCCTACCCTACCTTTTTACAACTAATCTGTTTATTTGTGATTTATTACTGAGAAGTTTAATGACTCCATGCCCAATGGACTTTTATTTCATCCTTCAACCAAAATTTTGAAAATATCAACTCAAACTTTAATATCTAGCCTAAGATCCAAATTAAATCATACATAGAGAGCCCTCTCTGAGGCTGGAAGGGCTAGATCCCAACTTTAAAAGTGGGTTTTGGTTACCTTTGTAGTTTTCTTCCTCAACCTAGGAAAATTAAAGAATTCTAACATTCTGGTGACCGTACTGGGGAACGCAAAATCAAAACAAAATATTTCCCTGGTAAATATTGATCTCATGGTCTTAAAACTATTTCTTGTGGGTGACAGTGAAGTAGAAAATTTTAGGCTGAATTTTTCACCCAAAATTTGTACATATACCCAACTGCGAATATTTTATTTGAAGATATGGCTCCCAGAAAGGTTTACACAAGATCCCACCTAGATCCTAATCCTACTAAAGCTATAAGTAATCCTAAGAGTTTGATTAGAAAAAATATCTTTACAAAATTTCAAGCGAGTAATAATCCCTTTCCAAGAGTTAATTCACTTCCAAAAAGCCTTATAATAGTTGAGGATATTGAGTTTTATTTGCCTTTTGAGCAGATTAATTTCAGATTTAAATCAAAAAGCTTTTTCCCTGAAACAGTTGTAGATGAATCCAAATTAAGACCATATATTTCTGCGTAGAAGCTTGTGATTTCACAGTATGATAAAGACACATTACATCAGTTTGAAAAGATTAAAGATTTGGTAGCTAAAATAATTTAATAAAACTGCTGAAGAATAATTCATAAGTCAACCCTCTACTATTACTTCTTCAGCTCCATCATTCACCTCTCCTTTGTCTTCACATTTTTCTATTGTTTCCATTTCATCAGTGGTACATACTCCTTCCACATCAACTCAATTGATCACCACTCCACCACCTTTACTACCCCCACCATATAACTCTACTGTAATTTCATATTCACCTCATATTACAATTATGGTAGCTCGATATGATCCTTTTGTTTTGCAAAAATCAATCAATGCTATTCCACTTAACTATGCAACACGTATACCCCAATTTGATGGCACTAGAACTATAACATCCCACAACATATTGATAATATGGGTGATTTTGCAGACCTATAAGAGGTTGATGATGACGATGTTCAAGTAAGGTTGTTTGCTCAAATTTTGACAGGAGAAGTGAGAAAGTGGTATAAGGGATTAGTAGTAGGCTGTATTTCTAATTTACAACAATTTCATCAAGTTTTCCTTTCTTGTTGGGAGGTTAAAAATAATCCACTTCAAATCATTGCAGACTATGAAGGTTTAAAAAGAGCCTTGGGGGAATCCGTTCAAGATTATTCATATAGATTTAACAACCTTTATAATGCAATTCCAACAGAGATAAAACCTCCCCCAGGTTTAGCCTTACTTCAATATCTAGATGGTTTTGATGCATATATGGCTTATTAGTTGAAAGAAAGAAATCCAACCACCTTAGAAGAGATGCAAAGAAATTTTGTTAGTGTAGAGGCCAATTTTTTTACTAAGAAAGTTAAGTTAAGAACTGAGAAGCGAGTGACTATTAAAGAGGATCCTTCTTCATCATCAGATGTAAAATTAGAAACTCTAGTTAAAAATATGGAGAGGATGACCTTGATAGATAGGACTGCACCAACATAACCACATGGAGGTCCATATGTTAGAAATCCAAATTTCAGAAGGAAACAATACAAAATCAAGGAAAGGGACCCCAGAAACCCAGCAAATCAGAAAAAAATTAGGCCACCTTTTCAGGAAAATTATGCTGAAGAAGAACATGAGATAGTGTAAGAACATGAATAAAATCAGATGACTATTTTTGGTGATGGGGAAACCGGTGATATTTTATTAACAAAAGGGGATCAAGACTTGTTTGTGTTATCATAACCAGAATCCATTCCTATAGAATCTGATGATTAAAAGGTTATCAAAACACTATTATGGAAGTGCATAAACAATATAATCTCATAAATAGAAAAACTATAGAAAATCCTTCTAAGAAGATCCAAGCAGATACCCCTTCCACAAGTCAAGCAAAGGTTTATCCTCCAAAGGAATTCCATCAAAGTCAAGATACAATTGTGAAAGAGGTAGAAAAATCTCAACATTCTTTTAATATTGAAAATGAATTGTCTAAGGTGAAAATTTTCGTGCCACTGACAAAATTAATGAAATGGGGTGTATATAGAAATCAAATCATAAAGGCACTAAATATAGAAGAAGGGACATATACTATAATATAACCGATGACCAACCTAGATTGTTGTTTAGACCAAAAGTTGAGGGAATTTCACAAGATGGTATTCTACCTACTTTTTATGTTAGTATTAACATACTTGATTTCATTTTGCACAATTCCATGTTGGATTCAGGAGCTTCACATAATCTCACGCCAAAGGTGATTATGGAAAAAATGGATTGGATATAACCAGACCATATAAACACCTTTTCTCTTTTAATTCAAGCAGGGTAAGATGTTTAGGATTGATTAAATATTTATGTGTAACCCTTGCTCAAACACTAACCAAAAGCATAGTAATGGATGGTGTTGTGGTTGATATTCCTCCAAAATATGGGATGCTCTTATCAAGGTCTTGGGGAGCAAATATTTAAGGCACATTGCAAATGGACATGACATATGAAACCATTCCTATTTTTGGACAACAAAGGAGATTGTATAGGGAGACCCTAATAAAATACATGGTAAGTAGCCAGGATAAGCCTAATAATTATCCAATATATTTTGTACACTCATATATGGACTCTTTCATTTTACATCATGATATATGTTTAGAAGAAGAAGTTCAAGATATGGATAATGAATCAGACAAGGAAGGGGATGTAAAGTTAAAGGCTAAGATAGAAGTGGAATATTATGAAGGTGGTCTATGGAATATGGATTTTGATGGGGCATTTAGAAAATAAGGAGCAAGAGCTGGTATACGGATTTCAAATATAAAGACAAGTAAATCACAAAATCATTCATATAAGCTTCATTTTCAATGTAAAAATAATGTAGCTAAGTATGAGGCTTTAATATTGGGCTTAAAGTTGTTGAAACGATAAGGAGCTAAAAGAATTTCGGTCCATAGAGATTAAAAGCTCATTATTAAACAAATCAAGGGTGAATATTCAACTAAACATCCAAGGATGAGGGAATACATGAATGTTGTTATGTATTTTTTGCAGTGTTTTCTGAAGTATCATTTGTCTTTGATTTCCATAGATAAAAATGTGTTCATTGATGCATTGAAAACCTCAACAAGTACATGTAAGATGTCTTTTTGATTCAACAAAAATATTGAAATTGAGGTGAAACATAGGCCTTATGTCCCTCATAACATTAGATATTCGCAAGTGTTTGAAATCACAAAGAATTAGATAATTTTCTACAAGTAAAGGAAAAGTTTTAAAATCCCCATATAGATGGGGAAAGTATTTTTCATGATAATGGAGAATAAATGAAGACTCTAATAAAAATGAAACAGATCTTGAAATGTTTCAGTTAAAGGACAATATCATTCCCAGAGGTTGGCTCCATTGGAGGAGTTGTTTGATTTTAATGATGTGGCTCACAAGCCCAAAATAGATCCAAGTGGATTTGAAGTCAAAGGCTCTACTATTGGAATCGAAGCAAAGCCAAAGATTGTAAATATTTCTAAGTCTTTACTGTTACACCATTTTTTGGTCATCTAACTTATTATCATTAGATGGACCCAAGTACACCATGTAAGACCAGTTTTACCCTAAGTAAAACCACTTTCACTATGTTAAAACAGGAAACCCCAAAAGGAAATATTAAACAAACCCATGTTTGTTTGATTTTCCTCATGGAATAATTAATTAAACCATAATTTAATTATTATTCCCAGTCATGTTTAACCCAAAAACAAAGAAATTAATTAGGTAAACCTTTATTTATCTTATTATTTTCTAGGAATAATTATTTAAATCTTATTTAGATAATATTCCTTGTTAAATATGACCAAATCACCCACAAATAATTAAATAAATCATTATTTATTTGATTATCTTCCAACCACCTCCTTAAAAAGATAAATAAATCATTTATTTATTTATTTTTAACTAATCAAGGGATTTGACCCAAGTCAAAGACCCTTTCCCTCCAAAAAATATAATAAAGTATTCCATAAAAGGTGGATCTAGATTTGGTTAACATTATTTTAATCTTGCACCAAGATCTAGAATGACCCAATATTTTGTTATAAATAGGAGGGTTTTCCCCATCATTCTTCACCTTTTGTTGCCTATTAGATCACTCTGGATCTATACACTTGGTCACCGTTTTCTGCCATTTTGCTCCCTTTGAGCTCTACTTTTTTGCATTGGGTTTTCTACATCAACTAGAGAGAAGAAGCTTAGATCTGAAGTGCTGAGGACTACAAAGAACCCATCCCATTGAGGAGAGCTGGATACACCTTCTTGTTTTCCTCCCAGGTGCCCTGTAATATAAAAATTCTTTCAAAAATTGTGTTCTTGTCTTATCTGTTGGATGCATGGAGCAAACCCTTTATTTTACTGCTTAATGTCTTTCCATACATAGATCTGGTGTTTTGCAGCTATTTTCTTGTCTAACTAATCGCAGATCTGAAGATATTGGCAGCCAATTTTGTTGTTAGGGCTATTAGTTATGCATAGCTAAAGTGGTCCTTTTTCGTACACTTCGACAAAGGATTCATACTAACAAATGGCGACTCCACACGGGTTTTAAATTATGACCGCTGTCGTTTTTCATATTCCTGCATATCCAACTACTTCAGACCCTAGGGTTTCTTTTCAGCTGTTTATTTTTCCCATTTTTATGTTGTTTTTCTCACATAAAACCCTAAAACATTAAAATTTCTAACTTCCGTGTGTTTCTGGCCCTATTGCGCAGGTAAGCGACACCAGCCGCAAATGAGACGACAACTTTTCTGAAAATCTGCCGCCGAGACAACCGGAACTAGGGGTCGCAATTTTTGGCCCTAAACCTGCGACCTAGACCTCCAGGTCACACTTTTTAGCCTGTTTCCTGCGACCTGCACTGAAATCAGGTCAGAAACTGCGACCTGCCCTTTTTTCAGCAATTTTTCTGTAATTTTTCTGGGTTTTTCTGCAGCTTCTGTTAGGGTCCTCCAGCCTCTGTCTCAGCCTGTTTTGACCAAGTTCTGATATTTTTTTACTCATCTAAGTGGGAACCTAGCCCCTTAGGGCTTTAGTACCCTCCACTTTTTGTGGAAGAGTTTTAAGATGTTTTAGCCATCTGTTTTTCAGAGCTTCAGCCTCCTTTTTCCAGATCTGTTACCTCCCTTTCAGATCCTTTGAAATCAGCCTTTTTTCCTTTCAAATCACCTCCTGTCGTTTTGTTTGGACCTCCTTTGAAGGCCTCCGCCTTGCCCCTCCGGTGTTTTGCTGATTTCCTTCCTTTTTCCAGCCACCTTGCCTCTGTCTCTTGGCTGTGATCTGCACCTCTTTTCAGCAGCATTGTCCTCTAGATCCCTGTCCCCTTTGACCTTAGATCTATTGGCCCCTTTTCCGTGTGTTTTACATAGTTTTTCCCTTTCTTTTCAGCATAGTTTTGAGAGACCCACCTTCTTGGGTTAGATAGATGCACAAGTAGCTGTTATTTTTTTGTTATTTCAGCATTATATTCTGTTCTCTGTAGGTTTATTTTCAGCTACGCAGCACACTTTTTTTTTTTCTCTTGCTCTCAAAACGGAAAGGGTTTAAAAATTAAAATTAACACACGCCACACACTGACCCTAAGCGAAGAAGCGCCTGGTTAACACCGCCTAGCAAAGACTCTAAAATCAATTGTCACTGCACCTTATCTGCCCTTGACATTACTGGATTCTGTCCCTTTCTTCCCTTGTCAGTTTCCTTCTTCCTGTCATCATTGCGCCCCCAAGGCGCCTTTCCCGGAGACTTCTTGGCCTTCACCCTCAGTTTCCGGTTGATCGACCTGCTCCGCACCGCCGTCGTCGAGCCAGTCCACCTTTGAGTCTGCACTCCGACTCCTCCCCTGATTCCTCGGGTCCTCCTTCTCCTCCCGGTTCTCCTGCCCCCTTCACCATGTCTGGTCCAGGGCCTAACGCTAGCGGTTCTCCCGGCCCCAATGCCGGCCCTACTACTAGCGGAACCACCACAGGAACTACCCCGGCCACCCCTGTGCTGCCGTACATTGCAGGCCTCAGCCTCCCCGATTTCCATCAGTTGATTAATGACCCCATTCACCACAATGCTACCTGGCCCGCTATGCCCACCAAGCTGCCCTCTGATATCCCTAAGTTCGAGGGCCTTAATGGAGAAGATCCCACCAATCACGTCCGGTCTTTCCACATGTGGTGTTCCTCCAATTCCATTACCGATGACTCCATCCGTCTTCGTCTGTTCCAACGCACGCTTACCGGCGAAGCTTCTAAATGGTATGTTGAACAAGCCACCTCTACCCACACCACCTTTGAGACTCTTGCCCAAGCCTTTTTGTCGTACTTCCAGCTCCCCCTCCGCTATGATACTGGCACGGAGCTCTTGACTTCCTTTAAGCAAGCCTCTTCAACACGCCTTTCCGCCCATGTTCAGGAATGGCGACGAAGACGGAGCTTATGTCGAGCCCCTCCCTTCGAAGATCGGGTTTACATGGACTGGTTCCTGCGCACCCGTCCCGCTCCCATCGGCAAAGATGTCGCCTCTCATTTTCCTCAAACTGAAGAAGCCGCCCTCCAAATAGCTTTGAAATATGACCTGATCTACGCTCAATCTGGTTATGTTTATACCGTCCTTCCTGACATCCCCAGGCCCGGTGGCGCTAACGCCCCGGGGGCATCTCATTCCGCCGACGGTATCGTTGGATCTCTTTCCCATCCATCTGCTCACCCTCCTATGGGCTATGGTCTTCCCCAGGGAGGGGCCAGCACCTCAAGCACTCTTCCCCCTCCCGGCAACATGTATCCAGGATACGGCATGCCTCCTCCTTTTGCCCAACCTCCTGCTTACCTCAATGTTGCCCAACCCAACCCTTACTTTTATCCGTTGTACATTGTGTTAGGGCCTCCTCCAAGATATGCGCTTCCTCCTCCCTCGTCTCCTCAACCCCATCACCGCCATCTGGCCACTCTCCAGGGCAAGTATTTGCACAGCAGGGTGCGATTAATCCCCCTTCTTCTCAAAGAAGGCGGCGAGGCAACCAGAACCCATCTGCCCCCGGTAACCGAGGACCCAATTCTGGTATGGACCCTAACACTAGCAACCAGCCTCAGGGCATCTCGCCCAGGCCGGACAGGCCACTTCGCACAAACAAGCCCTGTTCGTGTTGCGGTGTTTATGGTCATTACACCCACGATTGTCCCCTCTTACCCCAGATGTGGCAGATGTGGGAGTCTCAAGCCACATTGCGCGGACAACACGCCTCCCCCCATGCTCCTCCTAATGTGGCCACTACCCAGCCAGCTGTGTTTACTGACCCTTTCCCTCAACAAGGATTCGTGGCTACCCAACCGCCCGATAGCCAGGTAGCCGCCCCCCCTTCCATTTCTGGTTCCTCTGATTACCAGATCCTTATGATGCACTCCGATCCTACCCCATCCATCGATATTCACCTTCAAACTCGTTCTCGTCAGTACCCCAAGCCTCCTGCTCAGTCTGCCCCCGAGCCTCCCTCTTCAGGTTCTACAGAGCCTCTTTCGACATCCAGTGGTCCCTTACATATCCCTCAACCCAAAGTTGAGGTCCCTACCAAGATCCCTAAGGGACCATTACGTCGAAATGCTGCTTTTGGTCGAGCTGCTCATTCGTATAGCATAGTAGATGATCTGGCGCAGTCTCCTGCTGCCATTTCCACACTGGAACTCCTCCAGTCGTGCCCTTCCCAAAAGAAGGCTCTATTATCTGTCGTGGGCGCTGTAGATCCTGCTGATGACCAAATGATTGTTTTTGACGCCACTCAATCGGACCATCCTCCCCTCCCTCCTTCCGTCGCCTTCCAAATCCCAGTCAAAATCCGGAACGCCAACGTATCCCGGTGTATAATTGACGAGGGGGCATCCACATGCGTGATGTCCGCTTCGGTTTGGAAGCAACTCGGAACTCCTGAGCTGGCCCCTTCCACGATCACCCTTCGAGCGTGGGATGGTCATGCCTCCCATCCCATCGGCCTGTTTCGTAATTGTCCTATCACCCTCGCCGGTAAGACTGTTTGCGTTGACGTCGAAGTCATCGACGCCCCACTAGATTACAACATTCTATTGGGGCGAAGCTACACCTATGCTATGTCTGCTGTCCCATCCACGGTCTTTCGCAAGATGTCTTTCCCCCATAATGGAAAGATAGTCACCATTGACCAGTTGACATATCATGAGCCAAAATCTCAGACCTCCCCTGAGACGACTATCTCTTCTGTAGCCAACAAGCAAACCGTTGATTCTTTGACCAGTGTCTCCCCCGGCATTTACAAAGATTCCTCCCTGCTTGGAACTTTCCCTAACCTTCCTCCCCCTCCCATCACTGATCCCAGCTCCTCGAATGTTTGCATGATGCAATCGTCTCAGGCTTCCTGTAAACGGCCTGCCTCGGCTAGTCAGCAACCTCCCCCTCGCCCTCCGCAAACCGCTCCTAGCCATTCATCTCAGCCAGCCGGACCTCCTCCTCCTGGCCCTCCCCCTACAGCTGGTATCCCGGAACCTCTTTATCCTCCCGGATCGGTTCCTCCTAGCCTCAACCATCTCGAAGCCGTCCCTCCTGGTCATTTCCCTGCTGGGAAGATCCATTTCCTAGCTCCCCCTCCCGGAGTATATTTTGTCCCCGTCATGGCCACCCTCTCTCTCCCTAACTTGACCTTGGGCATACCGGTCTGGTACCTTGATCCCCCAGCCGCCACCCCTCCTGGTCACCCCTAGCCCTATATGGCTTTGACACCGGTTCAACCGGTCCCCCTAGCTTCCTCCGTTGCCGCTGTGCCCCCAGCACCTCCACAGGACCCTTCTCCTGTCGTGACGGCACCCGGGAAGAAAGGCAAAGCCCGCAGGGGGGCACCCAAAGACAAGACTACCACGACTGACCCAGTCCCTCCACCTCCCGCAAAGCCTTGCGCTTTGTGTGATGTCACTGGTCATGCCACCCATGCTTGTCCTGAGTTGCCCCATATTCAGCCCATGGTTAAAGTCGCGTTCCCTGAGTCTATGGTCCCTGAAGCCCCCATTCCTTCGTCGTCCGTAACCAAGAACCCCAAGACTCTTCGCACCAACAAGCCCTGTGCTTTGTGCGGCGTTCATGGCCATTACTCCCACCATTGTCCTCACCTGACGCACTACCGCGCCTCTTTAGAGGTAATCCGAGAGTATGAGGTTGAACAAAATCAATCCGCCTCTCCTATCCTCGCGCAGTACACTTCAGGTCAACCTGAGGATCCCCCCGCTCCCATCGACATTCCCCCCCCTGATGTTCAGATGACGGAGTCTACTGTAACCATCCTTTACCTATCTTCCTCTATGAGACACTCGGAGCCTAGCCCGTCTGCATCCTCCCCTTTTGTGTCCCTTGATCACCCTGTTCCTCCTCATACCCGAGATCACTCCACTTGTGTCTCTGTTGACCTCCGCAGCCCGAGTCCTCACCATGTTTCCGATAGTCCTCATACACCACCTTGTCTGAGTCTTGGTCATCCCGCCCCTTACACTCCCTCCTGCGGTTGTCACCCGATGACTTCTGTACACTCACGCTGCCGTCATTTCCTTTCATCCCCTCATTTATTGTCTTGTCACACCATTCTGCAGGACCCCCCGTCCACACCCTTTATCGGCTACGCCGATGGTGCAAGTCGCTACTCCAGAAATCTAGCCTCGGCAGGTTGGGCCATCTTCACCCCCTTGCATGCCCTTGTTCTTTCTAACGGGGTATGCATTGGTTCTGCCACCAACAATCAGGCCGAATATGATGCAGTGCGTGGTCTGTTAGCCGATGCCCTCTTTCATCGCATCCTCCATCTGCACGTTCGTTTGGATTCCCTGCTTCTTGTAATGCAACTAAATGGTGTTTATCGTGTGCATAAAACTGTGCTGTTTAGACGCTATTTACGAGTGAAAATCTTAATACGTGCGTTTGAAACCATAACTTTCAACCATGTACCTCGAGAACAGAACCACTATGTAGATAGTATTGCAAACCATGTTCTAGATTGGAATTTATCACACACATTTCATACAAGACAATAACATTAAATCAACCATCAAAAGACGATGCATATCCATAATATGTGTCGCGAAAATTATGTTTAGAGTCCATCTACTCTGATACATACGACATGCCCATAGCATGTTACAAGCAAAAAACCCAAAACTAGGGGCACCACCTGCCCCTACATACATCATAGGGGGCACCACATGCCCCTAATCACTATCTGGAGGCTCCCGAGCCAATGGCTCTGCCCCTGCAGCATGTAGATCATGCATAGCCTGACCGGCCATCGCCATGCGCCGCATGATACCTCGCCACTCCGAGGGGAGACCAACACATGGCTCTATGTATTGGTCGTCTAAGTCCTGCCACCCGCGCTCTGATACTCCGGTCAACAACCTTTCGCATCTACGGCGGATGTCCTCCAGCAGGGCGGCTGCATCCTCATTCTGCGCCGCTCTCGACCCACTTGGACCTGTAGCCCCAGACGCTGCCGGTCGTCCCATATATCCGGCCGGTTTTACCGGTGCTATATCTGCATACCAAAAGTACATGAATCAGTATCATCAATTACTATTCAAAAAATTTAACATGCCCACACAAGAATAGCAATTTTTCACTTACCATCGGGCCCCCAGACTCGACCAGGCGGAAGTGGCAGATCCGGATCTCCACAGTAGCTCATCCCACTATAGGGATAGTCGTCTATGTACAATGGCATCTGATCCCAATGGGCAAAAAACTCCGGTCGAAACACTCGCCCGACCGCCCCTCCTCCTCCTCTGCACAGTAGCCATCCCCAACGGCGCATCCTCGGCTCTCTCGGGCCCCCATCTGGAAGCTGTACATGAGGCCTCAAGGTCGGGATCTTCTCAAAGAAGAAGGCGCACAACAAAGTCCCATATGAGCAGTCATGATTCACCTGCCACCTACATAGCGACAACTGTCGCTTTAGCGACACCAATAACATCTGGGCCCACCCATAGTAGGTCCCACCCAACACACTTTCCACTATCATCATCTGCCCCCCAGTGATGTGATGGAATGCCTGGATGCCCAGAATTCGCAGCACAGCTGCGGCCACTGCACGGGTTTCTAGCCTCTCTAGATCCCCGATCGGTATTCGAGTCCCCTTGACTTGGAGACTCGGTCGACAATGGCGTTCCACGAACTCCATGATATGCCGCCCCCGCGGCAACACTGGCTGTGTGTTTCCCACCATCCCCAGTGGCGGGAGACCAGTCAGGAAGTACACGTCCTGGACTGTCAGCTTGATCCTGTGCCCTCGCACTACAAAGATCTCCTGATCTGGATCCCAGTAACTGATAATCCAGGCCAGTAACGGTTCCCCTGCTCTCATCAACGGGTTCTCCAAAAACTTGAGAACCCCAAATCTGGCCAATACATGGCGGACGCCCTGATCCGTCTGGATCTCTGCCCGTAGTGTCCCCAGATCTCTCTCTCTCTAGTTGACCCGTAACTCTGCCATACCTGCACAAACACATCATTTTTGTCAGCGTACAGATCGGGGAAACCATAACCAAACACCAAAACCCAACTTCCAGCCATAAAACAGCACCAAAACCCCCTCATCTCCCAGGTCGCAGTTTTCTGCTCTTTTCTGGACCAGGTCGCACTTTTTGCCCTGATACCTGCATCCTAGGTCGCACTTTTTGCCCCAAAAAGTGCGACCCGGCCGTAGAGATGAAGGAGGGACTGTTTCTAGATTTCTGGGCCCTAAACTGAAAAATTAATCCATCAAAATGCAAGAGAAAAGTTAGACCTCCTACCTGCAACTGACGGATCGCGATTCCAACGGTCGGTTTGTCCGCTACGTTCGCCGCAAGATTTAGGGCCTTCTCTCCTCTCCACACTCACCACAGCAACAATAGCAAATAAGTGATTTTGGAGGGAAAACTGCCTTATTAAAAGAGAACCCCTGTTTCTTCTTTCGACTGCTGTGACCACACCGTAGTCCAGTTTGACGAACCGTCTGCACCGTTGGAAAGCTCTCACCGAGCCCTCAAATGGGTATCTGTTAGTTTTTTGAGATCTGCCACTCCACCAGGACACATTTTGTCCAAGAAGGGTCACTTCACCCCTCCTTAAAATCGAATTTCCTCACTTACGACACTTGTACTTGGGGCACCATCTCGCCTCCTTACTTGTCTTCGTTCGTGTTGATTTTTGTCATGAGTTCCCATCATGTACTCATGTTTCCACGGTCCCCCATTGGGGCCTTTACTGTGTGGCAGCACCATCGAGTCGCCCTTGTTTAGAGCATCCAAGATTGAGTCATCATTCCCTCCATGGAGTCTATACCGAGTCCCTTTGTACCCCACTATAGCCCTCCATCCGTCATTGATTGGTCTCTCTCTTGTGTCGCACATTATGACCTTCAGTTCCACTGTCCCCCATCCCCGATGATGTTGTGTCAGTCACTGCCATGTCATTCATGCCCTTTATGCTCTAGCCAGGGAAGTCGTCCATTAGCTACTCAGTCCTTTCCACTTCACTATCATCATTAGTGTCAGTCTGTCCGTCACTCTACTCTTTTCTCTCGCGCCTTAGTTGAGGGTCTCTCATTGCCTCAACTATGGCGGACCTCCTTCTGTCGACATCAGCTCATTTATTCTAGAAGCCAGGTCTAGAGGGTGGTGTACCTTGGTTCCAGCTTCCATTCTTGTTCGGTGCCTCGGATCAGGCAAAGGGATATCTCCTTTCCCTTTAGCTTGATTGTTTCTCCAGCTCCTTCAGCATGATCGAGATTCGTATACTTGATGGTCCAGTGATCCAGCAGCAGCTCTTGATGATTCCCGAGTGTGTGTGAGATGTTTCAACCCTCATGAGGGGGTGGCCCTGCAGGTAGCCCCCCACATGCCCGGATGACCTCTTCTTTGCAGCCTTCGATGTAGCTCCAGATATTTGATGATGTTGGCCGTAGCCACTTGCAACGCCTCTTCGATTTGCATGTATCAGTCAGATTTTGTGAGCCCTTCCCCATTTGCAGGGGGCATTTTGGTTGTATTTTTATCTCATGTACTCAGATATGATTATACAAGTCCTAGATGTTATCCCAGGCACAGCATGTATGTGGGATTCCTCATTGTATTTTTATCTGGCTCATGATTATGCCAGCTGTATTTTATGGTTCGGTCCCTTGTTTCCTGGACACACTATTCTTTTGTACTTTGTCTCGGCAGGCATAGGTATGCCTCCCCCGCTGCCTTCAGCACAGGTACCCTCTCATAAAAAGAGACTTGTTGCACCTGCGAGTCTTGTCTCCTCAGGGTCTAGTCCTTCAGCACACTATCTACCTCACACTTCTCTCTCTGACACCCCTTTTGTTGTCTAGTGATTGTGTTCTTACAACGTACTTCGGTCATACGATTTGCTCCTGACACTCGCACGCTGGGGGGCAATCTGTTACACCATTTTTTGGTCATCTAACCTATTATCATTAGATGGACCCAAGTACACCATGTAAGACCAGTTTTACCCTAAGTAAAACCACTTTCACTATGTTAAAACAGGAAACCCCAAAAGGAAATATTAAACAAACCTATATTTGTTTGATTTTCCTCATGGAATAATTAATTAAACCATAATTTAATTATTATTCCGAGTCATGTTTAACCCAAAAACAAAGAAATTAATTAGATAAACCTTTATTTATCTTATTATTTTCTAGGAATAATTATTTAAATCTTATTTAGATAATATTCCTTGTTAAATATGACCAAATCACCCACAAATAATTAAATAAATCATTATTTATTTGATTATCTTCCAACCACTTCCTTTAAAAGATAAATAAATCATTTATTTATTTATTTTTGACTAATCAAGGGATTTGACCCAAGTCAAAGACCCTTTCCCTCCAACAAATATAATAAAATATTCCATAAAAGGTGGATCTAGACTTGGTTAACATTATTTTAATCGTGCACCAAGATCTAGAATAACCCAATATTTTGTTATAAATAGGAGGGTTTTCCCCATCATTCTTCACCTTTTGTTGCCTACTAGATCACTCTGGATCTATACACTTGGTCACCATTTTCTTCCATTTTGCTCCCTTTGAGCTCTACTTTTTGCATTGGGTTTTCTACATCAACTAGAGAGAGGAAGCTTAGATCTGAAGTGCTGAGGACTACAAAGAACCCATCCCATTGAGGAGAGCCGGATACACCTTCTTGTTTTCCTCCCAGGTGCCCTGTAATATAAAAATTCTTTCAAAAAATTGTGTTCTTGTCTTGTCTGTTGGATGCATGGAGCAAACCCTTTATTTTACTGCTTAATGTCTTTTCATACATAGATCTGGTGTTTTGCAACTATTTTCTTGTCTAACTAATCGCAGATCTGAAGATATTGGCAGCCACTTTTGTTGTTAGGGCTATTAGTTATGCGTAGCTAAAGTGGTCCTTTTTCGTACACTTCGACAAAGGATTCATACTAACATTTACCTCCAAAAGAAAAGCAGAAGTACATAGAGTTGTTAAAAGAATAGTCTGATGTTTTTTCATGGGGATATGAATATTTGAAGGTCTATGATAAAGGGATTATTCAACATACTATTCCTGTCAGAGAAGAACAAAATAATTTCAAGTAAAAACTTATAAGAGTAAGTCATGTTTTATAACCCTTAATTGAGAAAGGGTTAAAAACTTTTTTATGCTAAAATTATTGTGCCTCTAAGATTTTCTAAATGGTTATCCAATCTAGTGCGAGTAAGAAATAAAATTGGGGAAATAAGATTATGTGTAGACTTTAGAAACCTTAACAAAGTTTCCCTTAAAGACAACTACCCCCTGCCAAAGATGGACCATATTTTACAACGAGTAGTTGATTCCACTAGAATTTCATTGCTTGATGGTTTCTCATGGTACAACTAGGTTTTAGTACATCAATATGATCAAGAAAAACAACCTTCACAACTGCAAGTGGAACATTTATGTATGTAAAGATGCCTTTTGGGCATATGAATGCAAGGGCAACATTTCATAGAGAAATGGAAATTGCTTTTGAATACGAGAAGGATATGTTCATTGTAATTTATCTTGATGATATAATAGTATTTTCAAAGTTTATTGAAGATGATATGCAACACTTGAAAATTGTTTTTCAAAATGTGAAAAATATGGTATTTCCTTAAATCCCATAAAATCTATGTTTGAGCTTGAAGAAGGAAAATTGATGAGTCATGTTATTTCTAAATATGGAATCCGAATTGATCCAAGAATAATTGAAGCTATACAAAAAGTTGATACCCAATGAAATAAAAAGGAAGTGCAGTGATTCCTTGGCAGGATTAATTTTATAAGAAGGTTTATTCCAAACTTGGCTAAGATTTTGAGACTATTACTAATATGTCGAGAAAGGATAGTGAAATAAAATGGAATGTTGAAGCCAAAAGATAATTTAGTGAGGTAAAGTTAATCTTAACACGTGATCATGTATTTTCCAGTCTGTATTACACTAAAGACTTCATTATTTTTTTCTTTTGCTTCAGAACAAACTATTGTAGTTGTGCTATTGTATAAAAACAAGGAGGGATATGAGAAACCCATAGCCTTTTTCAATAGAGGATTGAGAGATGTTCCTTTGAAGTATAATACTATGGAAATACAAGCTTTTTCTTTGGTAAAATCCTTGAAAGATTTCTAAGTATACACACTACATTCTCATATAATTTATTTTTTCACCAATGCGGTAGTGAAAGAAATTCTTACTCAAAATGATCTAGAAGGAAAGAGAGGAAAATGGATATCTATACTTTTAGAATATGATATTGAGATTAAACCTATAGAGCTTATTAAGGGTCAGGGATTGTCCAAGTTGATGGAAGAATCAAATTTACATGCATTAGATATAAATTTCTTGCTGCTCTTGATGGTGAAGAAGAATCTATCCAACAAGTATCCGAGAGTTTTCTCTCTTCCCCTTGGTATATAGACATTATGTACATTCTATGGAATTTAAAATTTGCACCAGGTATTACCAAAAATAAAGCAAGATTTATCAAATTAAAAATTGTCAAATTCTTCATTTTGGATCAAGCTTTATTTTGGAAAGATGCTGGAGGGATTTTATTAAATTGTTTGTTGAAAGGTGAAGTTGATAAGATCATGGAATAATTTCATAAATATGACTGTGGGGGTCATCTCTTCTAGAATAATATGGCAAATACAATCTTTAGAGTTGGTTTTTACTGGCCTACTTTTTTTTCTGATGTACACAAAAGGGTTTCCACTTACCATCAATGTCAGATTTTTTAGGGAAAGAACAAGCTCTTACCCTTGCCTTTAAAGCCCATTTTAGTTGAAGTACGTGTCCAACAGCGGGGTTTGGATTTTATGGGAGAGATTCATCCTAGTTTTTCAGCCCAACACATGTGGATTATGACAACCACATATTACTTCACCAAATGCATAGAAGCAGTTCCAACCAGGCAAGCTACAGACTCACTGATTATTAAATTCATGGAAGGTAATATTATGTCTAGATTTGGTTGTCCTCACAAAGTCATCACAGATAATGTTGCTTATTTTAAATCCAAAAATATGGTATATTTATGTAATAAGTATCATATAGTTTTAGGACACATTACTAACTATTATCCTTAAGGAAATGGACTGGAAGAGTCTTCTAACAAAATCTTGGTCAACATAATAAATAAATTACTACTAGAAAATAAGAAGTCTTGGCACAAAAAGTTGATAAATTCTCTATGGGCTAATAGGGTAAGCACAAAGAAATCAATTGGAATGTCACCTTTCCAATTGGTTTATGGAGTTGATGCAGTTTTCCCTACCTCCCTAGGAATTCCAGTGTTGAAATTATTGCAAGAATTAGATGTTGAATCAAATGATGTGTAGAGAAGGATAAATCAAATGGTGCATTTGCAGCTGAACAAGGAAGAATTTAAAAAAAACACATAGAAAATTCAGGATAAAATCAAAAGGATTCAAGATAGGAGAGTGAAAGAAAATGATTTCTAGCTCAATGATCTTGTTTTAGAATGGGATTCCAGAAATGAGGAAAAAGGAATACATGGAAAGTTTGAAAATTTATGGAAAGGGTCTTATAATATTGAAGCTTTAGGGGGAAATAATGCATTTTTACTGAAGGATATAACAAGGGAAGTACTTGTTGGAGGGCCTATCAATGGCAGGTTGCCCAAACATTATTTTTCTTGAAATTAAGCTAGTATCTCATAGAATCATTGTATATACCATTTTACTTTCAAATAATGCAAGTGTGGGCACCTGCCATTGGAAATTGAAGCCCAAAGTGAAGGCCCTAAGTTTCAAATGGCTTTCTGCCATAGGTAATGAATTTTTCAATTAAATTTTTTTGTTTTAGCTAATGACATGGAAAAATCAATGCCCAATGGAGAAGGCTACTGATCTATGGTGTTCTTGGCACCTCATAAGGAGGATTCCTATTGGGAAAGATACTGAGAGGGGGGGTGAATCAATATCTTGATTTGTCAATCAAATTTTTACTTTTCTTTTCTCAAAAACCCCTACGCTACTTTACAGAACAAAACTAGCGTATATACGTGGATATCCTTAAGAAAACTCACGTATGCTCAAATCTATTATTAGATAATTCTTATCTTAGATTATTGCATCATTCACTTATTAGACGTTATTAAGCAGTAAACATGTACAGTAAGAACAGAATAAATCAACACACATAAGCATCACACATGAACACTAGGATTTTAGGTGGAAACCCAATTCGGGAGAAAACCACCGCTGCCGTCGTCTCAGTCTTCAATATTTATTATAAAGAAAACATCTTACAACTATGTACTGGCGCAGACTCATACCAGCATGCAGGCACCCACCTGCAGAAGGCTACAACCTTCTCTCGTTTACCAGCCTCTCCTGGAAGAGAGCTACAACCCACTGCTATCGTTTACCAGCCTCTCCTGGAAGGGAGCTACTACCCCCTGCTCTCATTTACCAGCTATCACTGGAAGGGAGCTACTACCCCCTTACTGAAGGCTTCGACCCTCAGCACCACTGTAGACCATGTTTCATCAATTTTCAAACTGGATCAAACAGCTTCAACTCAACCTTTCATTTTTCAACAAACATACTTTGCCCAATGCTTCAAACAGAACAGTGAAACCACTGTAACCAGAATATCAGAGATTACCCAGACTTCAGAATAGATATGCAGAAACACATTCAACCATGAGCAACCTTTAGTTCAAATTCCATACGCGCTTTTATTTAAACAGACCCGCGTATACACGCGCTTTTCATTAGACTAACCCGCGTATACATCTGTGCATTTTTCAGTAAACCCTAACTTCCCATACGCGCTTTTATTAGATCAGATCCATGTATACACGTGCCTTTTCCACAACAAACTCATGTATAGATCTGTAAATGAAAGCTTTGCAAAACAGACCAGATCTATAAGCTTACCCAGATTTCGTCATTACCTTCAGCAGACTTTGCGCCAGATCTTCACCAGTTCTTCTTCTGCAGATCATCTTAGAGATTCATCATCATCAGATCTAAGGATTTAGAAACATCCATGGGTGCATCATAGATTCAGATTTATCAATCAAGAACAAATTTCAATCATGCAAATATACTTCAAAGTGAAGTATTGATTCAATGCCCAGACACATGCACACCCTTGCACAATGATCTTCTTCTCCTTATATAGGTTTAGCCTTTATCAATACCATGAGTCAAAACCACGCCACTTCCGATGGTATTCCTGGATGGGACCAAATAGATAATCAAGTGCTCAATACAATGGGTCAATACCATGGTAACACCCCTTGGTATTCTAAATTTGGAGCGCAAAAGGGCATACGCGACTTGGCACGTACTTTTCTGCGTGCATACGCTACTTCGCCTTAACAAACCCGCGTATGCTTTGTGACACATCATATTTATCATTTTTCTGTCACTTCCTTTCTTCTGTTCCTTCTGAGCTGATCTGTAGATACATCATCCTTACATATTTAACACATAGGTTGCTTATCATAGGCAACTCATCAAGAACAACTTCATCAAATAGGTTGCCATCAAGGACAACACATTGCATCATATCGCCGACAGTCTTATTTCATCAAGTAGGTTTCCATCAAGGACAACATATGCCAACAATTCCTTCCCAATTGGAGCCATTGTTAGAGTCCTATAAACTATAGTAAATGATTGTTGAATATTTATATTTTTATCCCTTAGGATATTGTAAATAACTTTATTTATTTAAAATTCATTTTCATCATTTGAAGAAATATAAAAAAAGAAGAAAAAAATAGAAAAAGAAAGAAAGGAATAAAATATACGGGTAAAGAAAAATGAAAAAATAAAAAAATACAATAAATAAAACTATGTAAGGGACGCTAGTCTAAATTTCGCCAAAGCATGTTTTATTTAAATTTTTAATTTAATAATAATTGTGAAATGGTCATTTGTTGTTTATCATAACTTCTCCCCATGTTTCAAAGAAAATGATTGTCCCTGCCCAGATCAATGGCGGGGGGCAACTTTCAGACTACCTTGACCATTTGGGACTTAACGGTGGGTGGGTGGGGGGGGAAAATAGGTCTCGAACTAAACCGCTCCACTTAACGTGTCACTCCAACAATGTTTCTGGGGGCTCCCTTCCCATTTCCGCTTACCACTCCTACCCCCCCTCCCCCACTAAAAACCACCATCACACTGCTCGCTCTATCGTCTCATCCATGCGCTATTACCTCACACCTGTATTGGATTCTGCCAGTCACATACGCCCACTTGTCTTCCCTCCATTCATCCATGTCACCTCCCCTCCACGCCACTCAACCATTAGGTTTTAAATCCCTCTCGCCAAATTATATGTTCCTAATTAATGTTTCACTCCAAAAATGGTAATAATTCTATTATAACACCTATGAATTCTGTTATAAAATCCCTCAGATACTTGCATATTTTCCCCTTCCAATTTTTATTTTAATTTTGCAAGTCAATATCAAATCATTTTGAAGTTACCAGCATCATTTTCAAGCCATCTCTCTCTGCCATTTCAGTTAAACAAACCATCTGGTAGCTCTATTCTTATATTTTTTATGTGTAATTCACTACTCCTCCATTTCTCCATTGTAATTTAAAATGTCTTCACATAATGGAAAGGGGAAGAAAAATGATGAGAATATAATGGTCCCTTCCGTTCCTAATTTAGAAAAGATACCCTTAAAGGACAAACAATATAGGATAGTCTAGACTCAATGTGAATTTGACCTATAAGAGCTTATGAATTGGGAAAAACAAATTTTTTTGGATAATAGTGATGATTTGGGCATCTGGGTATCTCTCTTGCCAAATTTTATCCTCCCTCAAACCCATTTTTTCCCTAAGTTTGTCACTTGGTGTCATTTGAGATACCTCTCAAGCCACAATGTGATTGTTTCCCATAATGACCAAGTTTTGTTTTCAATCACCCCAGAGAGTATTTTCCAGACCCTTTAGGTAAATTCTCAAGCCTATTTGCATCCTTTTTCAATTGATACCTTGATGGAAATCTATCATAAGCTTACCTTTTCCCAAAGAGCCCATATATTTGAGTGTTTCATTCTTGAAAACTATGAATTATCCAGAAGCAACCCTCCTTACTCTACCTCCATTTTTCCTGAGATGTTAAGGCTGGTAATCTCTATGGTTACATGTCTATTATGTTATATTCAAACTAGTGGGTGGATGAGGTAGTATTAGGATTCTTGTCAGTGTTTTCAACTAGAGAAAAGCCCTTAATACTTTTCAATTTCAATCAATATTTGTCTGATTTCCTTCATGAGAAGTTTATGAAATTAAAAGTTGAAGGTGATAAGCACCAATTAGTTTTGGTTTACTTAATTTTGTATTATCAAGCAGATAGATTTCAATTTTAGCTATAGAGATTGGATGAGCAAGAAGGCAATTGTCAGTTTTCCACTGGACTTATTTACCAAGAAAGAGCTCTAAATAATTTTCATTCGGCGATTTTGTACATCAGTTTCTATACACATCTTTGTCTCTTCTTAGCAACGATGTTATACTTAGAATTTCACTATAAATCATAAAATTATGCATCTCATAGAGCCACCCAAAGTTGGATACTGTTAGTTATACCAAAATTAAACATAGATTAGAATCTATGGGTGTGAGCTTCCTCCCTATAGATTTCCGAATTTTGCACCATTGTGAGTTTTTTCCCTTGAATATATCAGACAGATGCTCAACATGGATGATGTGCATTTCGTGTCAAGAAAAAATAAAGCACCGTTCAAGTTAAAAGCACATGTTGGACCCTACATTTTCAACACTAGAGAAACAAACAAGGAAGTGGATGATTTTCTGAAACAAATGAGGTTTAATCCAAGGTTCCTTGGTCTTATGACCCATTGGGAATCATTTCTAAGTTAAGGGTTGAAAAAAAAACCACTCCAAATGCACACACACCTAGACCAGAGATATAAAAATATGCTAATTAGGAGCAGTGTTTTGAAGACACTCTACAGGAGGCTGAAGAACAACTTGTAAGCCAAACTTCTCTACAAATGCAATTCCAAAGGATAAATACACCAAGAGAATAATGGAAATCCTATCCCCCACTAATTCAGAGTCACAATATTTCTAGGTGTTCAAAAGAAGAAAGACGATAGATCCCAAGGATAAAATCATCATCGACCTCAAAGATGATACACATAACAACACTCAAGGATTGATTCATCATAATAGAAAGAAACACAAGACAAGGACACAGTGATCTTAACAGGTTTTTGAGTAACTCCTTTCACTAATGTTGATGACATAACACATTCACCTGTGTCCTTTTCATCTCAGATGCCCACACAATAACAAATTATTTTTCCTGATACAAAGAGATAAGGAGGAAGACTGAAGCCCTTAAAGCTACAAATTATTCAAAATTATGGAAGCAAACTGCCACTGCACAACATAGTCTCCTATCTGCATTTGACACAGAGAAAGGGAAATCTCAGTTGGCCTTCTTAGAACCTACATTTCCAGTGCCAAGAAGTGTTGAAGATTATAAATCTTTTATATTTTCTATTGACATAAATAAATTTCATGCAATCGATCAAATCGATTTTTATAAACAAGGAAGAGAGAGGATCTACTCAACATTGACCAGTTCAGCCATGGTTTCTTCCAAATTACAAACATCTCTCAACCATGTGTATTCACAATTGAATATATAGAGAATGTCCTGTCTAGCCAAAGACACTAGAACAAAGGATTTGGAAGATTTGATTGCTAAGCTAGGATATGATCCTAGAAATGTTAAGGAAACAAAGGAAATGATTAAAATTAGGAATGCAGATATTCAGGCTCTCAAAAAACAACTTAAGTTTCCAACAACATAGCACCCTCATACCAAGGAAATCAAAATTTTAGAGGTTGAGAAAGAGAATTTGTTCTATAGTAATTGTTGAATAGAATGCTCAATTTCAAAAGATGGAGACCGACATGGAAGTATTACTAAAAAAAGAAAAATTGGAAGCAACAGGGTCTTCATCAGCAGCAGGTACTTCATCAACAATAGGTACATCAACACAAAAAAATACACAAGCATCCAATTTTGATTCTTCTGATAAGCTAGTCAAAGCTTTGGGAGAGTTGTCATTAAAAAACAAGGAAAATGAAAAATTAATGTCGTCGCTGTCCAAAATGGAAGAAAATACAATAAAATATGAGAATGCCTACCTAGAAAAGGTACAAAAGAATTTCAAATTAGTTCAGCAAGTCCAAAAATATGAGGATCGGTCATTTATAATTAAGATGTTAGCAGAAGGCAAACATAACATTTGGCATAGTATAAATGGAAATGTTACAGATATATGGCCATGTTTTCAAATTATTTTTGAAAAAGAAGAACTGGTAGAGAGAGTTAAAACAATTGAGCAAACACTACTACATTTGGCGGAAATTCCGACACTTGGTTCCGACGCTTTTGACCAAATGTCGGAAATTTCGCCAAATTTTTTCCATCCCGCCCGAAACCGTCGCTATACTGAAGTTTATAGAAAAGTGTCGCAATACCGACACTTAGAAAAGTGTCGCAATTGCGACGTTTGGAGGAAGACGTCGCAATTGCAACACTATGGCCCAACGCGTCGCTATTGTGACAACTGCCTCTAAACGTCGCAAGTGCGACACAATGTCTAAGTGCCGTAATTGTGACGTTTGGAGGCCTTCGTCGCAATAGCAATGCCTTTTCCGCCGTCAGTATAACGACACTTATATGCACGCTAAATACAAATACGAAACTTATATGCGCGCTACATAAAAATGATTTTATTGTTTCGTATCCGTCGCAATAGCTACATTAACGTCTGATATCACGCGCGCATTCGCCCTCCCCTCTTTCAAAACAACATTCGCTCTCAGCTCTCGCAGAAAAACATTTTCCCTCAGCATTCGCCCTCAGCGTTGGCCCTCAGCTCTTGCAGAATAGCATTCGCCCTCAGCTCTTGCAAAATGGTAAGTTCTTACTGCAGGCCCTTCCTCCTATAGTAGGGTTGACTCTATTTGGGTTTTTTTGGTCAATTCCATTGGATTGTGTTAGGCTGTAGGGTTCTCTCTATATGTCAAGAATCAAGATTCAATACCCTCTATTATCTTCATCACCCAATACAAGATTTAAATTTTTCCAAAAGAAACCATTATTAATTTGGCAGCCATTATTTCTCCCTGCTTAAAAAACCCTACATTTAAATGAAAACAAGCATTGCATTTCAACTACAAAAATCTATTAGTGTTCAAATGTACATGTGTGCTACATTAACGTCTGATATCACGTACGCATTCACCCTCCGCTCTTGCAGAACAGCATTCGCCCTCCGCTCTTGCAGAACAGCATTTTCCCTCAGCATTCGCCCTGAGCTCTTGCAAAACAGCATTCGCCCTCAGCATTCTCCCTAAGATCTTGCAGAACAACATTCGCCCTTAGCTCTTGCAGAACAGCATTCGCCCTCAGCTCTTGCATAATAGCATTCGCCCTCAGCTCTTGCAGAACAGCATTCACCCTTAGCTCTTGCAAAATGGTAAGTTCTTACTGCATGCCCTTCCTCCTATAGTAGGGTTGACTCTATTTGGGTTTTTTTGGTCAATTCCATTAGGTTGTGTTAGGCTGTAGGGTTCTCTATAGATGTAAAGAATCAAGATTCAATACCCTCTATTATCTTCATCACCCAATACAAGATTTAAAATTTTCCCAAAGAAACGCTTATTAATTTTGGCAGCCATTATTTCTCCCTGCTTTAAAAATCCTCCATTTAAATGAAAACAAGTATTGCATTTCAACTACAAAAATCTATTAGTGTTCAAATGTACATGTGTGCATCACTTGTGTAGGGTATTCCTTTTCCACTTTCACATTATCCAAGAATGTGTGCAGTATAGTTCATATTTTTTGTGATTTAGATTATCTTGAAAAAGGAAAGGTAAACTATTTCCCATGGAAAAAGAAGGTTTTCCCTTTTTACTACTAGAAATGGTACAACAAAGTTCCATTTATACCCAAAACTCCTATGAAACAGGAACCAAATAAAGGCAAATTCCTCAATGGACATCATTTGGCTTTGAAAATGGCCATTGCACCGTGTTGTTTCTTATATTACATCACGATAGTTTCTTAGGTCATTTATTGTTTCTTGAGATGAAAAACAACCAAAGAAATTGTGAAGATCCTTTCAAGAAATAAATGACCATTTCTCAATCATATCTCAACTATTTTTTATTTTATTCGGTGGTTGCTTACTTTGAGAGAAATTTGACACTTTTATAAGGAATATAACATAAAAACACAAAATGGGAAGGAATTGATGAGGTAGATGACCTTTGGTTGTTGTCAATTAAGAATTGATAATACACGATGCATGTTCTGTACTACAAACTAGATTCCTTCCTGGAGTTAGGACACAGAGTATTGAATCAAAGTTGTAGTTTCTAACTACTTGTATTGGTTCATCAATCTTGAAATTCAGACATTGCATGTCTTCATTGCTTCATGTTTGAATAATTTGCATCATATCGTACAATAGGAAATTAGGAATTATGATTTTTATTACTTTATGGATCTGTTAAGTTACTTTTAAGTTTGCATGGTTTAGTGTGAAATTATTCTAGTCCCCAAACACATATAATCAAGGAATTATAACGTGATTTCAAACATTAAATATCAACAAAATATTTTAAAGTATATTGAAAGGAAAAAGGTGATGGAAGATAGAAAGTGCCTTACTTAAATGCTCTAAGGATTTTTCAATAGTTGCTCCAAAAGCTTCACTTCAAGGCCCTTCAAGATCGTCTCCAACAATGCTATACCATCAGCTTCAACAATGTTGCTCCAAAAATGTCCTCAAGGTCTTCACAACAAGTTTACTAGAAGTTGCTCCAACAATATATTCAATAAGGTCTTCATTGTCAACTTGTCTCTTGTTTGGGTGCCTTAATGTGCAATGACATGTTTCCAAGACTGAATTCAATGCAAGGCATATTTGAAACTCTAACTCTGTTGTCTGATGTCTTATTAGAAATTATTTCAGTTTTCATTTTGTGTTTTCAAGTTAGATATTGTTTTCAAGTTTTTACATTTATAATTTTATTACGATGTGGCAGACTGATGAGAGCAGTGCAGGAACAACCCAGAGACGGGATGATCGCGGAAAGAGGCCGGCGGAAGAACATGTAAAGTGCCAGCATTGCTCTATCTTCACGTATTTTAATTATTTACATAATTGAAATAATATTAATTTTGTTCAAATATGCAGACACCTAGCCATGGTACGCCCGATGATTCCCTCTTTGAGGAAGAGCTTTCTTCATCCCTATCTCCAGTGTTCTTGTTGCAAAAAAAGGCACGAGATGCAAGGTCGGAATTTAATACTTTGATAGACGCGCCTCAAACACCTAAAACAAAAGAGAGGATAAAACATCTTATGAGCCAGCTAGAAAGATATTAGGTAATAATAAAAAGCCAAAAGGATATTTTTTTTGTTCTGCATGAGATGAATTGTGATAGTTTGATTTTTAATTTTTACATTGACTAAACTAACAAAAAGTTCTTTTGTATGTAGCATTTTCTGGCACTTGTTGAACCCGGTGTTGGTGGTAGTGGGACACAAGGGCAAGAGATTTCCCAGCAACCCTCTCTTACACCTTCTACTCCTTTAGGTGCCAGCCAAGAAACACACCTTGCCCAAGAAGACACCCAGCCAACCGTTGAACGTGTTGGCAGTGATGAGGCTGATATGGCCAACTACATTATTGTGTTTCCTAGAGCTACACGTGTCAGTTCCACAGGGACCATTAATGGCATGTTTTTGGTGAACGATGAAGGTGTCCCTATAAAGCACGTACAACTCCCAGGTAAATTTTAATATTTTAACTATTTCATGTACTCTATCTAAAACATATTTATCATGATTTTTATTTTTAAATTAATGATAATATCTTTCTTTTTTTCTGTGTAGGAAACAATGAGTTCTACAGGTATCTGGAGATCCATTCGTTGGTAATTTTTGGCCCAACCATACGCACAGGGTGGAATTCCTAGAGTTCCAACCTGAAAAAAGAACTTCTAGATTATCTAGAAGCCCTTTTTGGGGTCGGCACATTTGACAGAACAACGGTGGCTCGGGTAGCCGGCAAATATTTGAAATATACCAGGGACACCTATAGGATGCAATTTCAATTTAACCCTAGATATGAGCGTCCTCTCGCAGTTCCAGAGAGTGAGTGGAGAGCACTCATCCATGACGGAAAAGAGAAAAGGGCAAAGAAAGAAGGAAAAATGCCAACTGGACCCGCAAGGTAAATTACAACTTTAATTCAATAGCTTTAATTTTTTCTATGTCTAAAATAAAAGTGTGCTACGTCATATCTGACTTTAATCTTTTGATGCTAGGTTGCCTGACACCTCAAAGGCAACCAAAGCTAGGATTGAAAAAAAGGGCCATCACAAGCTAGGCCAGGGCGGCTACTTGAAATTAGCTGCAAGAATTCTAATTAAGTAGCTAAACATCTTATAATTAATTGTATCGCCTTCCAACGTTTTTGTAATCCTATCAAATGTGATTAAAAATACACAATCATATGTAATGTAGGGTGATGACTTCGGAACAGAAACTACAGAGGAAGATAAAAATATCGCTTTCCATTTCGGCTATCAAGCTGTAGTTGAACGTCGCATAAGCTTGGGGCAGGTCCCAAGATCCAGAATGCCTGATAAGGTAAAACATTAACCTTTCAATATGTTTGTTTTCATCCATAAATTTAATTTCTAAAAACTTTGTTTAAATCAGGGGAGCAACACTACCGACGACGCAAATAACCCATTTTTAGAGCCAAACGTAGATGATCCTCACGTGCAACCTGATCATTGTAGTAGGGACCAGGCCAACAATGCTACTATCAGTGAGGGCCATGACGGTAATTAATTTCCACTTAAAATTTTTTCTAATTATACCTTGATGGTTGTCCTTATAACGTTTTTTGTTTAAATGAAAGAGAATGTTTCCCTTGAGGACCTTACCACCAGAGAGGAAGACAGGGCAACAGTCCCAACAGCGACAACTAGTGCCCCAGGTAAATAATCTCATTGCAATTTTTTTTATTAATATTACCGAACTAGTTCAATGATATTTAAAAAATGACAATTAAAATTTAATATTATCTGTTTTTGTAGGCGATGCCCCGTCACTGGATGAGACCAGACATTGTGACTACGCAACTAGGTCAGCGACGACAACCCAATTTCAGGGTAATAAAAAATCTCATTGCAATTTTTTTATTAATATTCTTGAACTAGTTCAATGACTGTTTAAAAAGCTGACAAATTAATTTAATATTATCTTTTTTGTAGGCGATGCCCTTTGTGGATGAGACCAGGTTTCATCGTGACCGCCACCGCCTTCCGGGTGACGGCGACAACTGGTGCACCAGGTAAATAATCTCATTGCAATTTTTTTTATTAATATTAACGAACTAGTTCAATGATATTTAAAAACTGACAATTAAAATTTAATATTTTTTTTTTTTGTAGGCGATGCCCCGTCACTGGATGAGACCAGACATCGTGACTACGCAACTAGGTCAGCGCCGACAACTGGTGCACCAGGTAAATAATCTCATTGCAATTTTTTTTTTATTAATATTACCGAAATAGTTCAATGATATTTAAAAACTGACAATTAAAATTTAATATTATCTGTTTTTGTAGGCGATGCCCCGTCACTGGATGAGACCAGACATCGTGACTACGCAACTAGGTCAGCGCCGACAACTGGTGCACCAGGTAAATACTCTCATTGCAAATTTTTATTTATTAATATTACCGAACTAGTTCAATGATATTTAAAAACTGACAATTAAAATTTAATATTATCTGTTTTTGTAGGCGATGCCCCGTCACTGGATGAGACCAGACATCGTGACTACGCAACTAGGTCAGCAGTGTGGGTCGAAAGGCACGAAACAGGAGCAGAGCATGATGATATTGATGATGTAATTAGGAGCTTTAAAAATAGGAAGAAGAAAAAAGAAAATTCGATAATGTAAAATATTGTATTATTATAAGACAAATGTTACCATACTTGGAACGTTTTTTGCGTTATATAAAAAACTCATTTATCATACTATTTTTATGTCAAGCATTAATTGCAATGTTTCCTTGTGTACTTTTTGTTGAATTGTTTTTTATTAGTTATTGAATATTTTTTTTATGCTCATGAAAGTAAAAAATGAAATATAGATTGGGTATTGGGGAATTGAGAGTGATGTGAGGGGGGAGGAGGGGCCATAAGAGCTTCCACCTTCACGTGGTTGGCCCTGTTTAGTAGAGAATAATTTATTGGAGCGATTTAATCTTGGAGCAAACCTCCCTTGATCCAGCGTAGCAACAAAAAAGTCACTGTTGACTTAGTTGCTACTCTTTCAGATCATGGGAGGCTTGTTCCAAGTTCATGCGACTCCAATAAATTGTTCTTGAAACGAAGAGGAGCTTATTCAGGTATGTTTTTACATTTCAACATATGTTCTAACATTATCATATGTCACATTTTGTAAGTTCCTTTACAGTTCATAATTCAATGTTAAGCTTGTTCATGATTATTATCTAGGTTTTTTGTATGTGTTTTTTCATCTATTTGATTGTAAGCAACTCTGCATGTTTCTTGTTGTTCACTATTACTTCTCCCATTACCACTCCTAGGATGAATCCGACTTTATTGTTACATAGGTTACTTTATTGTTACTATGATTTCTCCATTTACCATTTCATAGGTTACATCATGTAAAGTTGTCAATCTCAGGTTGGTGATGAGCTTTAGTTCTCCAGATTTGGGTCTTTTCTAATATTTTCTCCCTCATGTCATTCCTGCATCACCTCGTTGTTTTAGCATGCCAATTGTCTACCACTTGTACCAATTGGCACATGCCAATCCCTGAGTGGTGCCACATTTCACCTATTTTCAGTGAGAGTTTAGGGTTTCCCTAACATAGCTTCAAAAATCCGATTCAGTGCCTACTTGAATATTGTCACATAACACTCATGGTTTGGATTGATGAGCATGTTCTGAATGGTTGGTTGATTCATAAGAACCACCCATATAGTCATCTTGAGATATTTCAGAAGTTTTCTCGGGTTTCCTTTTTCACCGTTTCTAGTGGGTGGGATGGTGTGGGGTGATCCATTAATACTGGTGCTCTTGTAGTAGGGAATTTGTTTTTGGGAATATAAAGGAGAATTTGATGTAGATATCCCATTGGATGCATTCATAGATGGGCACGAGAGGTCAAGAGTTTAAATTAAAAATATGCAACCTCTAGCATGGCAACTTGAAGGCCGTGAGAGACACTGGTTAAAGATTGTTTTGTGTTGGCCTTAATATAGTCGTGATTTCTTTCTATTATCTTAAAGTAAATATATAGTCCGGTCTCATTAAAATGAGGATTTTGGTTGTATTTCTCTTTGGTTGTTTCTCTCTTAATGCTCCAGAAGTTGCCAAAAGTTGCGATAGTTGTTTAGTTTTACGGTTACAACTTAAAAGTGGTTTTTAGCAATGGGAGTCATGTTTTTAAAGGTTCATACTAATATGAAGATCTTGTAATTCTATATTCAGCATAAGAGAAGATGGCCTCTACTTTGGGCAGTATGACAAAAATTTCCACATCTACCTCATTGGGTAACAATGGAAAGGGGTAGAAGTTGGGTGCAATGTTTGATAATTATGGCAGACAATTGTCTTCTCTTTCAGTTTTTTCACCCATTTCCTTTAATCGCTCAAGCAGAAGAGGGACTCTGAGATTACGCGACAGAGAGAAGGTAGTTAATACAAGAGCTATGGAAAAGGAGTTTTACTTCAACAAGGATGGCTCGGTGACAAAAAAATTGCAGGTCAGAGAAAAAATTATGTTTAAAGGAAGGTCACCTGCACGTGAAACTTCACTGCGGTGGATCTTTCCTTGTCCACTTATATTCAATTTTAATGTGTTATTTTAATTTTTCATGGAGGGTTGTTTTGGCATATGGTATGGCATTCAATTGCACACTTACTGAAAGCATTGTCAATTTGTCTTGCAGGCGGTGTGAACAAACTTGCTGATCTTGTTGGAGTCACCCTTGGGGCGAAGGAAAAAATGTTGTCTTGGAGAGCAAGCATGGTTCTCCGAAAATAGTTAATGATGGTGTGGCAGTAGCTAAGGAGGTAATTTGTAGATGTGTGCTCTTGTTTTCTTTTTAACGTTGTATTAGTTCCCCCTCTTAAATGTCTTAGATTTGGTAGGCATAATTTGAAAACTCAAAGGTGAAAGGAAACATATTTGTTACCCAGTGGTCTACTTGGCCTATGGACTAGCCACATTAGAGTAATGCGTAAAGCTTTTCACAACAATAAAAGGAAAGGGTTATGGCTGAGTCAAATTTTATTGTTATTGACAGTATAATGAAATGTATCTCAATGCTATGGTTTTGGCCTTTTTATTGGTTGAATTAGAGGACCTAGTTGAAAATATTGGGGCCAAGTAGGCTAGTTTTCCTTTTTGCTGATGGTTTGGTGTATCTAATTGAATTAGTTGCCTAAGGTATTTTTGGTTTCAAAATCCTTTTCATTTTTCATACAGTATTGGCCTTGTGGAATACATTTGATTGTGTGGTCTTGTTAGATCTACAACATTTTTAGTTGTTTAGTCTTATGGCCGAGGTGCACTTTTATTATGGAAATAGTTGATGCAATATTGTCATTTAATCCTTACTGCAGGGTAGCATGTTGAGAAGTTTCTTGTGAAACATTTGGTATTCAAAATGACACTTGATCCTATACAACATCATGCACTTGACTTCAAAGTTCATATTCAAAGTGTGCCAGACAATTCTTGCAAAATTTCAAATATTTATGTTATTTTAAACCATTATCTTTTTCATGTATTGGATGCTGAAAATGTGAAAAAGACTTTGGTATGAAACCAACTAGTGAATAATTTCCAGCAAAACAACCACTTCCAAGACATGATTTAGAAGTAGAACATATGTACTTATGAAGCATAGAAAGATATCCTTGATGCATTGTCAATGTTTGGCTAGGGTTATTTTTGGAGAAAATAACTCCTTATTCCTAGAATAGTGGTCTTCAATACAAGTAAATGCTAGAGAAGAGAGATCATCGTGTGACACAACAAAACTGAAATTGGACCCCTAAGGAGAGCTGGTGTGTCTACAATCACTCTGTCAGCATTTTCCCTTGGTTTACCCCGTTCTTTTCCTCCAGCCTGAGTCTTAATTGACTTCTTCTTTCTTCGGGTTTATTTATCAAATTCATAGAATTTGATAAATAAATACTATCCACAATGGTTGTACTTTAATTTTTATTCCCGACTTTATATTATCTCCAAGCCTTATAACCAATGTTTAACTTTCAACACTTTTTATTTATACTCCACGTTTCTTTTTAAATAAATAACTTGTAATGAACTTTCGGCTCTATATTTCACCACCCAGCCTTACCACAATCACGCTCCAGACTTATGCTAATTATCCGCCAATCTTTTAATTAAACAATTTCATTATACTCCGGCCCCACCTATATATATCAATAACCAATCAAACACTCGTATCGTACCTGGCTATCCTCCGCACAACTTAGTTAACCTCCGGGAAAGTTCAACGTGCGACCACCGTCCGATGGCCCTTCTCCAAATCAACAAATCTTGGCAATTTTGCTCGGCTTCCAACGTCGGGCTTTAACGTGCGATGGCACGGGTTAAACGGTGGTTTTCTAGGGGTCACTTCGCCACGTGTCGCATTCCCTATGGAATCACTCGCGAATAGGAAATACCGCCTACTCCGCAAAAGCGGTGCGATATGGGCAACCCGCTTTTGTGATTCCGCTCGTGGTTTTGGTACAGGGCTTGACCACGGGTGCAAGTCTGGTTCCGCTATCCTTTTGTTTTTTAACTCATGTCAAATCCTCAGGTCAGGTTCCGAAAGCACAACAATCTTGTCTCTTTATTAAGCGGGATTTTTATATTTGAACAGTGTTCACGACCCCGGTTCTCTACACATACCTCTCCTTCGGGTGGGGTGAGTTCACAGGGTTATCCAAAAATTTACGGGAATTAAAAGATAGAAGAATGGAATTATCAGTACCCAATCGCCTCACAGTTAAACAATTCTTCACAATTATCAGTTCGAGATAATTCAATGGCAACTAAGCTTGGAAATCATTTAACTGGAAACAATTGTTCACACACAGAGGTTTATTGTAGAAATCCCCTCTCTACTCTCCTCTTCCCTCTCTAATTTTATTCATCCGAGGAATTACAATTTATATACATAACATATGGCTCTTCGGTTCCTCTGAGAGGACCGTTCTAGAAATCAAAAGGTCTAATTATAATAATTCAACTAACTGAAACTGTTCGACTCCTACAACTCTAACTAGTCTAAGTAATATAGTCAGCTAAGGTATTAACACCTAGTTGTTACAACTCAAATGTTTTCGAACCCTCCTAGCCACAACAT
This sequence comes from Pinus albicaulis, assembly GCA_034641835.2. Taxonomy (NCBI): domain Eukaryota; kingdom Viridiplantae; phylum Streptophyta; class Pinopsida; order Pinales; family Pinaceae; genus Pinus; species Pinus albicaulis. The sequence continues at coordinate 559,748,576 of CM076572.1, forward strand.
GTGGACAAAACCTCCTACATTGCTGGCTAGTGCCTAATGCCCCTGCATCATCGTCTGACATAAACCTATTAACAAAAGTGAACAGGAATGATTATTAATTATGGCATACTAAGTTGTCAATGATTTTGACTATTTGTCTTTAACATGTAAAAATGTTAAATTCCAAGCTTACATCATCATGGTTTGGCATCATGAGCTTGACTAATTTTCCACCATGCTCATAATTTCATTGTTGTATTCATATCTATAAACAATGTTTCAAATAATAATAATAAAGTTCTATAAGAAAAATCCAGACCTCCATGCTGCTGCTCCTTGTGAGACAAAGTCAAAATTGCATTACACAATCTGACACATAAGAATATCCTATATCCCGGTGGTATGTATCCAAACTCTTATAATAGTGTCTTCAAGACTTATGTTGACATTGCCAATGAGATATTTAAGCAATGAAAGATGGAGCCTTCTTCATTGTTGTATATGTAACAGTCTTTTATTATTATAAAGATTGATGGTTTTGCCTTTTTGAAAATGAAATGTAAAAATAATTTATTGTGGTCAATTGAAATTTTTTTTTAAAGCTTTTCATTATGGAAGGGTGACATAGATATATGCCCTTCTAATTAAAATTCGGACCTGCCCTTCAAATTTGATCACTGTGTGGGACCTTAACAAACAATAAAACTATTCCGCCGTGCGTTATATAAAACATATAACAAAACCTTTGTCAAAACTTCAAACGAACCCTTTAGCCGTGGGTATTTCATCACGAATTGATCATTTTACCATGTACCTTATTCTAAAGGAATATTCTTCCACTTGATTAGGTACTTCATAATGGTTATATGTCAAAGAGATACATAATGTTTATCTATAACTTTTTGTGGTTCAAGAATCAACTTTCATTCTTCATCTAATTTTGGAAGTTCTATTTACATTGGCATATTTTTTCCCAAAACCTTTTTTAGGCAAGATACATGAAAACCTTATGAATGCAAGAAGAAGGAAAATATAACTTCTATACCACTTGTGCAATCCTATGAATAATTATTTAGGGCCATAACAGTTTTGCAGTGTGGAAAAAGTCGGCAAAAAGTTCCGACTTTTTGAAAAAATCCCGAATTTTTCCCGGAGCCGACTTTATTGGCCGAATTTTTGCCGACTTTTTCATCCCTGAAAAAGTCGTGATTTTATCCTCGAAGTCCCAAATTTTTGCAGAATTTTTCGAAAAAATCTTGAGTGAGGTAGTTTCTTTAATAATTTTTTAATTTTTTTTGAAAAAATCAGGATTTTTTCCAAAAATGAATTTTTTTTATTTTTTTATTTTTGCCGACTTTTTCAAAAAACTCCTGACTTTATCGAGTATTTCAACTTTTGGATCCTTGCCGATTTAATCCCGACTTCGACTTTTTCCACATTGCATTTTTGAGCTAATTCTTTATTCTTCTTTTTCTTGAATGAAGATTTCTTATAATGCTATAATCTAAAAAATACCCAATTACCCTCCTCAAATTATCTTTCACTTCAATGTTGTTCCCCTTGTTGTTTTATCATGTTTCATGTCATTTGAAGGTTTTCCATAATACTTTTCAAAGTTTCTTTAGTATTTTCCATATGTGACTCTGTTTCCTATACTTTGGACTTATCTTGCAAAAAGTATGAGATACTAGGAGTTGGATATCCATAAAGGGCCTTAACTGGGGAAATTTTAGTAGATGTGTGATAGGTAGTATGATAGTATCATATTACCATTCTTCCTTGAGGAACCCACTTCATCCATTAAGATTGATTTTCTAAAGAGTAACATTGTAGATAACCTTAAAAACATTTGTTAACTATTTTTGTTTGACCATTTGATTGTGTTTGATATGTATAACTCATGGCAGCTAGTGTTTCTCCACTCATATTAAATAATTATTTCCAAAATTTTCTTGTTACTATTACTTTAGGAAAACCATGAAGACTATGAATTTCTTTCACGGACACTTCTGCCACTTGGCTTTTTGTTTATGTACTTTGAGCTCTACAAAATTTGTCTATATAAATGACCACAAAAATGTAATACTTACCTTTATATTTCAGTAACCCTGTAATAAAGTCTATTGATATATCTTCTAGTCTTTGAATATGTATGTGGAATGGTTGAAGTAACCCCAGAGATTTTACTATCTCTCTTTTATTTATTATGCAAACCTGACCTTCTCTTACAAAATTTTGAATATCTTTCTTCATTCCTTCCAAAAATATATTTTTTGATCCTTTGAGATGTTTTAAGGAACCTTGCATCCTACCATCAGAGAGACATGGGACTCCCTTAATATTTGTTTATTCAAATATTCTTGCGTGCATAAAAATATTCTACATTTGCACCAAAGTATATATCTCTTTCACTCCCAATGCTCCATAGAGTTCATCCCATCCTTTATAAATTTTATTTTTTGTTTAGTACTATTGTCATTTTTCCAATATGGCAAGCTTCTTCTAGCCACCTAGGAATAGAAAATGTAATTGGATATAAATTTGAGGCCTCTTCTATTTTAGAAAGAGCATCATGTACTAAATTTTCCTTACCCTTTTTGCAGATTATCTCAAAATTAAAACTTTGCATTTTTTCTTCTCATTTTTGTTAATCTTCCAATGAAATCCATAGCTTCAAAAAATACTTTATGCTATCATGGTATATCTTGACTTTAAAGTACCTCCCAATGATATACTATCCCCATTTTTTATTGCATGTAATATTGCTTCCATTTATTTTTCATACGTAGATTTCACCAAATATTTTCTTTGAATTCCTTGCTTTTTAAAGCCAATGATATCCCTTATTGTGTTAATGTTACGTAAATTCCTTGTCCTAGTGCCTCACACTCTACTATGAATGTTTTACCAAAAGTAGGTGCAACCGATGTTGGTGTAGAAGACATGGCATCCATTAAAAGAGAGAATGCCAAAGTAGCCTCATCATTCCATATAAATGATATTTTCTTCAAGAGATATGTGATTGGACTTGAAATGCATGCATAATTCTTAACAAATGATCAATAATATCATGTAAGTCTAAAAAATCTTCTAAGAACCTTGATTTTCTTAAGAATAGGTCATTTTTTAATAGCTTGCATCTTTTGAGGCTCCAACTTCACTCCTTCCTTTAAAACAATATGAACCAAATACTCGAATTCTTATTTCCCAAAAGCACATTTGGATATTTTTACATAAAAATTATTGTTCTCAATAATTTATATAACTTTTCCACTTGTTTACTAGTGTGGTATTCCCATGATTTATTATAAATATGTGTATTATCAAAGAAAACCAACACAAATTTTATAAGATGGGATCAAACAAAATTGTTCTTAAGTCGAGCCCGCCGGACTTCAAACAACGATAAACCATAATTCAAACCAAATTCGCGTTCCAAAATAGCCTACTGACGTCGGCCAATTTTGTGACGCGAAAACCAAATGAATTCTGCCCTAATATTTTTCGGGGCCGAAGTTGGGCTGGCATACGGAGAGAGAGTTGTGACGCGAATTTCTTATCAAATTTTCCCTAATATTTTTCAAGTCCAGATTTCCACTGCGCGAGCGGCCCAAACAAAGATCCGCTCCTATCCCTCTGTGACAAAACCAGCATACATGCTGACGTCATCAATCAAAACCCGCCACCCTTTTGACTTTGTAAATAAAACAAATTGCGTCTGCATCATTTTCATTGTTCCGTGCGCTAGCCAGTCTTCCATGCAACAAAATTCAAAAACCAACTGTTAACGCTTGTTGACCGTTACCTTGCTGAAGAGAATTGAAGCTGAGTATTTCAGGGTTCTTCTGTCATAACCAGCACCTGTTTAAACACGTTTCATTTCCCGTAAACAGGTATTTATTCCAATTCCCCGCTAAACTCTGTAAAAAATCCTAATTTTAGTTTTAATTCTACACTAAGGTCTGAAAAGAAGTTCAGTTTGGTCTTTTTCGTTCCCAGAACTACAATTATATTCCCAAAACTGGTAATTGTGCCCCTTTTCCACAAAAGCCCTGAAATTCCATTTATGAATCCAAAAGAACCAGAAATGGAAGTTACTGTAGCTCTGAATGTCGTGCCCATCAATGCCCCTCACAAGGACTTGGATTATTTGACTTTAGACGATACGGATTTTCAAATTAAGGACTTGCGTCTCAGTGAGAATCCTCTTCGAATATTTTGCCACTGCAGAGACAATTATTTGAATGGTTCTGACATCTTTGGACTTTGGGAATCAAACTCTTCCTATGTACCTTCTCCCCTCAGTCCATATTTTTCCTGAGTTAATCCATTATTGCTACGCAAATTATGATCCCAACCAACGAGCAGTTTTATCCCCAAGTCAAAATTTCCTTTTCCCAATAACTGCTCAGTCCATAAATGAAATGCTACAATTCCAACCTGGTCAAGCTCTCACTCCCTTGTCCATGGCTGAATTACTTGAGAAATATACTAAGTTATCCCATGAAGAGTTAAACCGCCTATGCCAAACCTTCATGTTACCAGAGCATCAGCCTAAAAACCCTCCCCCTTATGGTTATACTTTCTTTACTGATGAGGGTAGAATTATTTTAAACATGATATCTTCCATAATGGGCTTCAATACTAGTGAGTATGTTGATCACTTAACCCTAGTATTGTTATCCATTTTTACCCCTGGACAACCTCCTGCTGTCAAGTACGATTTTGCATCTTATATTGCTGACAAAATCCATGATCAGTTCATGAGATTTGAGAATGAGAGATTATTTAAGTATTCTTCTGTCATATATCATCTCAAGATTTACTTTTAGTTAGAAAATTTCCCTTTTTATGTTAAGAAACTTGATGCCAAAGGGAATCCTAGGTCAATCATCTTTTAGTCTGCCATTACTCACAATTCCTCTGATTCTCCTTATTCCTATAATTAGTTTGTCGACCTTTTTTTTCATCCTGCAACTACCTTGTTGACAAGAGTCTCTCCTCCTAGAATTAACAATGAAATCAAGAAAATCCTTCAGCTCTCAAAGCAGTACAAGATAGGTGACTGGTACCTATATCAAAACCACACAGAGATCATGATATATGGATGTGAATTATGCCCATTCAAACTGCACAAGTATGTCCCAATGAGACTCTTTGCATTAGAATATTTCAGGCAAATGAATAATTTAGATATAATTCATTTTTGCAATGCAAAGAAAAAGGCTCAACTCAGGATCAAGAGCCAATTAGGTCCCTTGATTTGTAACTCTAGGGAAGCTGGAAAGGAAGCCGAAAGTATTTTAAAAGACTATCTTAGACTACAAAAGAGTTTCTACTAGGTGCCTTATGATCCAAACAACTTTATCTGTGATAGAAGAATGAAAAATAAATTGTCACCATACATCCATCAAAGAATCACAGAAATAGAACAATATGCTAATATGGATGAATGGACAGAAGGGACATTGGTTGAAAAAGATAATGAGTAGGTCAATGTTGAAAATGTAATGAAAGATCTTGAAAAGATACTTGACCTAGAATATTTTGGACAGGTGCAGGGATCTTCTTCAGCCAGGACTTTACAACAAAATTTGTAGGAGATTAGTAAAGTAGCAGTATAATCTAAAAGAAAAGAAAACGAGCCTGATATATAAATAATTGAAAAATTCGTAATGACAGAGCAACCAGAGACTTCTAAAGAACAAGGCCAAGGACAAATTCCTCCTACTCAGATCAGTGAGCCAGAAATTTCTATTTTACAAACACCTCTGAATATAGAAAAGGGCAAAAAGAGAGAGGCTGAAACAACTACTCCTATTGGTGGCTCTTATGAATAGCAAGATGTTAAAAGGCAGAAATTAACTCCCCTTCCAGAAGATGAATCATTTCAGGAAATCCCTGACAGTCAGGGAAGAGAAGACAGTCAGCAAACAGGTACAGGTAGTGGGACATCCACTAATTTTCAAAAACAGGAAATACAGAGGCAACAAAGTGCAGAAATATCTTCTTTCAAACCTCCAGTAAAAACTGCCTGGGACATCAAAAGAAAATTCATCAATATAAAGGCCAGGAACGATCCACTTAGACTTCAAGTGTACAACCAATTTTTGAAGATGGCTCCGAAAAATCAAGAAAGATTGATGTCAGCTTATGACATCCAACATGGTAAGATGTTAATGAGCCATTTCAAGCCCAAGGTCTAGCAGCCTCAGACAAATGCAGATTACGTTAGGACTAATTTTCAAGTCTTAGCAAAGGATATCCATCCTTTAGATCAAATTTAGCTACACAAGCAAACATGTGAGATGGTTTATTCTACTCTGACGGATAAATCAATGATGACCCATAAGTTGCAGGATTCTTTGGATAATACTAATACACAGTTGCAGCTTGAAAAAGCCTTCTCCCAGGCTAAGGATAATAGAATCAAAACTTTAGAGGAAATAATCATTGGTTTGGGTCATAATCCTAAATATGTGAAAGGTATTGAAGATTTGATCAAGAGAAAAGATAATGATATTGTATCTCTGAGAAAACAATTAAAGTTACCGGCCTCAAGACATCCACAGACTGCAGAAATCATTAAACAAAATTATGAGGAAGAACTAATGGATTTTCTCTTAAAATTGAATGAGCAACTTACTACAACTGAAAAAGAGCTTGAGAATGCATTAAAAGATAAGCAGGCAAATATTCCAGTATCTACAGCAGGAGTAGTGATGGGTACAACAACAACAGGTCAGCCAGCAAAATTGTCATAGAGCAACACTGCAAATTTGAACACTGATGAATTAACAAAGTCAATGGAAGATATGAAACTTCAGGCCATAGAGCTTCACAAAACAAAGGAAAAATTGGCCACTCTAGAACATAAATATGATCTTTCAAAATGAGTGTTGCTGATAAAACAAGAGAAGTGAACAAATTAGAAAAAATAGTCAAAGCATTGGAAAAGGATCTCACATTGGAGAAACCTTTAAAAGAAATAAATGATATTCTCTGGGATAATATCATTCAATCAATAAAGGATGTTTGGTCCTTAATTCAAATAATGGATGAACAGAATAACTTAGTTAAATTGGCTCTGGATGAGATTGAGAGATCAAGACAAGAGTTGGGAAATATGCCAGAAGAGGCCAATAGACTTATACATTTTTTGAATACTCAGACTAAGAATCAACTTGCAGAAATTGGTATTCAGGACAAGACCGGAACAATTCTGGAAATGAAGAGAGTTTTTACTAAAATAACTCTGGTACAGAATTTAGAACGAAGGTGCTCAGATATGCAAGAAGAAATCATTGCCTTCAGAGAAAGATTGAATATTTTGTTAAATAGAGGATTGCCCAGTCCTATAGTTGTAGAAGATAAGCTAATGGACCTTGATATTTATGTTGAAAAATTGGACAAATATGCTGATAATCAAGCTAGTTCTTCAACCAGTTCATCAACAACAACATTGCCTAGAGGGAAAAACCTTCATGACAGATTGGAGAATTTATTTTATCTCGAGCATGAAGTAAATCATTTGTTCCCAAATCAGCCTAATTTCTTCAGATATATTGAGGCTGATGAAACACTAAGAAAGTTGCAAAGGACCAGAGTGCCAGAAGTTCAATGGTGGGAAGAAATGATGGAAATTTTGTAAAAAAATATCCTTACATAAATTTTTGCCTATTTACCACAGTATATCATGATAAAAAGGATAAAAGGATGAACAAAGGTCAAAGAGTATCAGAGCAGTTAAAGAGTATCAGTGAAATGAAATAATCAACATAGAATTACTAAAGAGGACAACAGCAAGCCAAGATATAGGGCCTGCCTCCAACACATTCTTAAAAGAAGGAAACAACACAACATCAGTTATCATTTTTCTTATCTACGAGACCATCTGTCTCTATATTGTTGTAAAATACTTATTAGTTATCCTAGATAATATCTCAATTTGTTATGAGATATTTTGTATGATTTTTTTTATAAATACTCCATCAATTGGAGTAGTAAGTGTGGATTCATATACTTTGCAGTAACATTGACTTTTTCGGAATAAAGTGTTGTTGGAGAAATTTCTTTATGGCTTGTTGGATGATGAATTGATGCTAGAGACTTTTTACAGGATTCATGTGTCTGTAAAACAACGTTTTTCATGGACTGTTTTACTTCATATAATATATTCAAAACAACGTTTTTTCTCTTGTGAAAAAAAAATGATTAATGTTTATCACTATGCCTTCAAAACTAGTGATGCTGGTCTATGTTGCTGGTTTATTGATATGGTCTGATGGTATTTTTATATTTTGGACATATCACACTCCTCACATGATTAGCGTTTTTCTCTGTTGCAGGATTTTGGGTACTTTAATTTGTATTTGGAAAAATGGACGTCGGTACTCTATCTGTTGCTTTACTATTCTACATACTGCTATTTCACTTTCTTATAGATGCCTCGGGCATATTTGGATGCTTTCTCGGATTGTCGATAATCTCCATGTGGACCGTTACTGGGTTTTATATCATGTCCCTGTATGTGACATGGGGTATTTTTCTATCATTGTCTGGGGTGGGACTTCCACTTTTCTGGATGGATATTTGGGTTCTAATCTTCAGATGTGAAAATGTAATGACTTCATGGACTGTTTTACTTCATATAATATATTCAAAACAACATTTTTTCTCTTGTGAAAAAAAAATGATTAATGTTTATGACTCTGCCTTCAAAACTAGCGATGCTGGTCTATGTTGCTGGTTTATTGATATGGTCTGATGGTCTTTTTATATTTTGGACATATCACACTCCTCACATGATTAGCGTTTTCTCTGTTCAAGGATTTTGGGTACTTTAATTTGTATTTGGAACAATGGACGTCGGTACGTACTCTATCTGTTGCTTTACTATTCTACATACTGCTATTTCACTTTCTTATAGATGCCTGGGCATATTTGGATGCTTTCTCAGATTGTCGATAATCTCCATGTGGACCGTTACTGGGTTTTATATCAAGTCGCTGTATGTGACATGGGGTATTTTTCTATCATTGTCTGGGGTGGGACTTCCACTTTTCTGGATGGATATTGGGTTCCAATCTTAAGATGTGAAAATGTAATGACTTCATGGACTGTTTTACTTCATACAATATATTCAAAACATCGTTTTTTCTCTTGTGAAAAAAAAAATGATTAATGTTTATCACTCTTCCTTCAAAACTAGCGATGCTGGTCTATGTTGCTGGTTTATTGATATGGTCTGATGGTCTTTTTATATTTTGGACATATCACACTCCTCACATGATTAGCGTTTTTCTCTGTTCAAGGATTTTGGGTACTTTAATTTGTATTTGGAACAATGGACGTCGATACTCTGTCTGTTGCTTTACTATTCTACATACTGCTATTTCACTTTCTTATAGATGCCTCGGGCAAATTTGGATGCTTTCTCAGATTGTCGATAATCTCCATGTGGACCGTTACTGGGTTTTATATCATGTCCCTGTATGTGACATGGGGTATTTTTCTATCATTGTATGGGGTGGGACTTCCACTTTTTTGGATGGATATTTGGGTTCCAATCTTCAGATGTGAAAATGTAATGACTTCATGGACTGTTTTACTTCATATAATATATTCAAAACAACGTTTTTCCTCTTTTAAAGTTTCATTTTTTTTTTTTTAAATTGAACCTGTCGTCGCTATACCGACGCCTTGTAAGCGTTGGCATTGCGACAGATTAGAAACGTCGGAAGCGCGACAGTATAAAAACGTCGGACGAGCGACGTTCAAAACATCGGACCACATTTCGTCGGAATTGTGACAGTTTAAAAACGTCGGAAGAGCGACGTCCAAAACGTCAGACCACATTTCGTCGAAATTGTGGTAGTTTACAACCGTCGGAAGAGCGACATCCAAAACGTCAGACCACACTGCGTCAGAATTGCGACAGTTTACAAACGTCGGAAGAGCGACGTTCAAAATGTCGGACCACATTTTGTCGTAATTGTGAGAGTTTACAAACGTCAGAAGAGCGACGTTCAAAACATCGGACCACATTTCGTCAGAAGTGCGATAGTTTACAAAGGTCGGAAGTGCGATGGATTGCGAAACGTCGGAAGAGTGACGATTGTTTGGAAGCAACGGAAAAAGTGTCGATAGTGCGACAATTTTTAATTACGTTGGAACTGCGACGGTATGGTAAACCACGTTTTGCCCGCCCTCGAACTGTCACTTTTGCGACGACTATGTGTCGGAATAGCAACGAATTGGCCGTCGGAATTTCCACCAAATTTTCTAGTGAAACTAAAATTGATATTGAACATAGGCCAGCAGAGGCTCATAAAATTATCAGGATGTTAAACTCTAAGGCCAAAGATGAGCTTAAGGAGCTCAATATTCAAGATAGAACAAAAATAGGAATGAAAGTCAAAAGAGCATTGACTAAGAAAAATCTAATGGTACAATTGGAAAATAAGTACAAAGAATTAGAGATGCAGGTCTATTATGCAGGCAAATCCCCTCTGCGGACAAAGGCGATCCCTCTAGCCCTAGGGTGGGTCTAGAAACTACAGGAACATACTAGCATCTACCTTCCTAGATTGTAAATGAAATTCAAAGCAAGGAAGATGACCTACCTTGTTCTGATGTTATGTTGTCGTCTTCTGCAAAATCTTCTTGATGCGTCGCTCTTCTCAAGCTCGATACATGCTATTTCCATTGATCGATTATCTGTACAGACATTCAAGACACCACGATAAGCATAAAACCACGAAAAACATAAAAAAATTATGACCTATCTAACTGATCAAGGAATTTTAGAAATCTCATTATAAATGTAAACAAGAGTGGAAGATAAACATCAATTGCATTTTATTACGATAAAGACAAGGGGAGTTTACAAACAAGCCTTGATGTTGAGGCTCTCCTTCGATAGGTCTGTATCTAAGCACGTTTGTGAAACCCTCATACATAAAGGTCCAAGATCTCACTATGTTCCTAACACACACAAAAAATCACACTCTTCTCTACTCTTCCGAAGCTATAATATCTTCTCTTCTCTATGATTATTGTTTCTAACTAGGGTAGAAGAGGTGAAAGAGGTCTCCTTATATAAAAATGGAGGAGGAGAATATGGACACTCAAATAATGGGGAAAAAACTTATCCTTTGGAGTAGTTCCTATTTTATGGGAACAAGAAGCCCAAAGGGGAATTCCTTGGCCATATCCTCAAAACAAATTTCCAGCTCTCCACTTCTCGAAGCTTCTAGTCATTGAAACTTTGTTTCTATTTAAAAAAAATTCCAAAAGAGGATCATCGCGAGTCAGACATTAAGTCAGAGCATCGATCGGTGTGGGTCTCAGTGAAAATATCTACTATCAGTCTGGGTTAGACACTGAGACAAATTTCCAACCTTGAAAACTATATTTTTATAGGGATTTTCTAGAAATGTTGTAAAGGGAGATGAATTGGAAGACAAAGTGTGGTTCAGAGGTATGTATTCCATTCTTGGAAAGTACACAAGGGTCACTGTATGGGTCCTCCAGGATCAAGGAATGGAGATTACAAGGACAATGACAAATTGCTGTGTAACAGATTCCCCCTAAAGTATGAAGTCAAAACATGAGTGAGGGGTCAAATGATTTACGAGTACGTGCAAGAAACTAGACGCTGCTATCGAGAGACCTACAAATCAAGCATAGATACATATACATAACCAGAATCTCTGATGAAAATACAAGAATCAAGGTATGGATGCAACCATCCGTAAAAGAGACCATGGTATGGTCGCAACCATCCATAAAAGAGACCATGGTATGGTCGCAACCATCCGTCTGAGAAGGATCACATATAGACTCATGGTGTGGTCGCATCCATCCATCTGAAAGAAACATGTATCCAGTCATGGAAAAATCATAGCGCCTCGCAACCTAGACTCTAGAGAATAAAATCCAAGGTCTCACACTCTGTCAGGACCTGATAAAGTACAATTTCAAGCATGCGAATAAATGAGCTAAAGTCGAACATGCAGTAAAATCGCCTGATTACCAGTCAATGACGTAAAATGTTAACAATGATGACAATGGATCTCAAGATACTAACAATACAATCCATGATATGTGAATAAGGAGATGGCGTTGAACACTCGTGGACTCACCCGATCGAAGGCCGATGATGTGAACCTGTCGTCGAATGCGAAGAACTTGCCATTAGGGCATGCAAGATCTAAGGTACCAGAAATGAGTCTCTAGATCGACTTCACAGATAATGAGTTGAAGTAGACAGGAAGCAATTTGTTGAAGGAGGGTCATAATGAATCCCACATCATCGACACAAAACAGAGAATATTTTATGAGTGTTAATCAATACTGAAACAGAGGATCAGGGAATGTACAAACTGCAGAAGTATTTTCTCTTGAACATATCGGTGACACAACTCTGGAATTTGGTAGTATTTGACTCAAATAGGATCAGAGGTCATGTTGACAATATTGGTAATCGAATGAGAGGCAAATTTATTTCCCAAACCCATGGAGGAAAAGTGACAGAGTTAAGATATCCCAACCTGACATGAACTACATATAAGTGTCATGTTCAAGAGTACATACTACTGACACAACTAACGAATAACTTCCATTTTCCCCCACCATTTCTGGTGAGTACCTCTTTATTTTTACACAAGCTTGAAGAGGATAGAATATGCTTGTCATATAAGTTTGTCCTTCAGACAAATCCAACCTAGTACATTTTACGAGCCCTAGGAAGGAGGAACTCGTCCAATGTCACTTAGTTTTAATAAGTCTGACAAAGGGAAAAATTGACATATTTTCATGTTTAGAGAGTTTTAAAAGAGGCGAAAATAAAACTCCAAAATTCCCTTTTCGTAAATATTCCCTCATACCCGAAAAGGTAGAAAACAAAATATGAGAGAACATCTTAGTCGTGATTGGCTAAGGTATTCCTTTTTCGTAAATAGTTTATCCCATCCCGAAAAGGGGTAAACGTATATTGGGTAAACAATGTTTCACAGCCTTTAACAAGTTCAAATGACAAGAGCTCGACAATATTTTCATGTTTTGAGAGTCAGAAAAGAGATTAAAGTTGACTCCTCTTGGAGGAACGAGTGGCATTAAGGGTAGCAATTGGTTCCAGTGATGGTGGAACTACTTAGAAAAAGTAAAGGTCGAGAGGTTGGCTAACGATACCACTCATTGCAGTGGTTCCTCAGGAATGGGTAAAACAACCAAGTGAAGGCGTATGATCGGCCAAGAAGATGGTGAATATGGAATGATAAAACCAAGGTTCATCTGCCAAAATAGGCTGATAAAATGGAAATCACGAGAGGTAAAATAAGAATGGTTTCATTTTTACACAAGCTTGAAATCAAGAAACTGTGCTTCAAGTTAGTTTTATTTTTACACAAGCTTGAAACATAGACAAACTATGCTTGATATTGGTTTCATTTCTACACAAGCTTGAAAACATGGAAAAATATGCTTGAAATAAGTTTGCATGCCCCCAACATGGTGACTCAATTCGAGGTACATGCCCCCCAATATTCAGTGTATTCACCGGAGTGGACCACTAATTACTCACAAGTGGATGGAATGAAGGTTAAATTACGAGATCAAGTGAAAGACTCAACTTGGATTTTACAAGATCTAATCAAAGACCCGAATTGAAAGGGAACTTGTTTCATTTTTTAATGAGGTTGACACAGTGAAAGAAACTATCCTCGTGACACCTTGCTTCATATTGTTTTAAGGAGCTTGGCACAAGAAAATGAACTCTGCTCCAAATACCTTGTTTCATTTTTTAAGGAGCTTGACACAAGAAAATGAACTATGCTCTGAAGACCTCATCATGACGAAAAAGAAGCCATGGCTTCCAAGATTTTCTCATCCAACGGGAGAGCAAAAATTTGGAAATTAGGATCCAATGTCCCCAATACATTGTGTACTACCTCATTGATTGAATTATTAGTGGACACGGACATGGAACAGGTGGTCATATATTTGACCTATGGTGGGGAAGATATCATTGGTAGGTAAGGACCAAGAAGGGATGACGGTAGACCAGATGTCATATCAGGACCAAAGAATGAAATCTGATCAATGGTCACGATCTGACCTTCATGTCGAAAATATATCACACAAAAGAGGGAAGAGGCAAGCACGCCCATGGCATAAGCATAGTCATGCCCCAAGAGTAAATTAAAATCCAAGGGGCCTTGGACAACCATCACATCTATATAGACGATTTTCCCTCCCAAAGTAATAGCCAACTTCGAAAGTATCCCTAATGGTCGACTTGTTCCTTTTGTTAAAAGCCAACAGACTCTGAGTAATAGGCACAAGCGGTAGAGAACCCAAATCTTGCCATGCAGTTGAGGAAAAAATACTAATTGAGGCACCTTCATCTATGATTGTGTCGGTATGACCATATTGCAGGATTATATAGTGATCTCAAAAGGCACGTAAGAAGGAAGATGATATCCTGTGAATCGACTCCAATCAAAAGAAGTGACCAAACTACATGGAGGGGGTGTCATAGGAATAAAAGGATTACCCCCCTACGTTATGGGAGCAGAAATACCATCCACCTGGGCTCTGGGAACGAGAGCAGGAAGATAAATTTCTGGAACTGCAACGATAGGAGTCGGAGGATCACCCTCTTGGATCATAGAAATGGGAGGATCGCCCTCCGATCCCAGGGAATCAGAGGAAACAAAAATAACTTGACTAGGATGATACCCACTCTTGATGGAAAAGACATGATGAACTATAGATGTAATCAGATCAACCTTTTTCTTAACCAATGATTGATCGAAAATGGACTCGGGAGATGGAATTTATGGGAGAGTGGAATTGACTGAAGATGAATCCTGATCAATGACTTGATCAACCATCAGAGGACTCGAAGAAAATTTCGATAACCAACGGGAAGACAGGACTAAGAAGTCGAAAGGGTATCCAATACTTTAGAAGCTTCATCCATATAAGGACAGAGGTGAATGGGATGGTTCCCTTCACACAACCTACATGGAAATTTGATCTTTATACCTCGTTTCTTATGAGTCTTATTATCTCTAGCTAAAGGCTCATCATCAGCATGATGCCCAGAGGTTGATGATGAAGGATGAATCGGGCCAACGGACCACACTTATAGCACCTTGGGAATACCAGGGAAATCATGAAGAAGGTGGTCACCCTCACATATATTGCAAGGGAATTTGACAATGCGAGATAGAGTGGGAGGTTTATTGATATTAGTTTCATGGGTCGCAATAGTTGTTGATTGAACCCCTAGCTTATTTTCCTTCTTCTTCTTCAACTTATACTTCTTCTTCCTAGCCACTGGGTTACTAGAATCTAGACTTTCACCAGGCGAAGAGGAAAAATGAGGTGAAGAAATAGGTGAAGAAGGTGAGGGGTCAACCTTAAGATAAACATGGAGTTGACATGGTTTAGGCGAAGGAGAACTTGGTTGAGAAAATGTTTGGATGTTCGAAACTACAGGGGTATAAAATAACCAAACCAACAGACCAATGGTTAATCCCGAGAGGGACAACGTTGCCATATACAAGGCACTAACATTCCAAACAAATGAAAAGGACCAGGATTCCCATCTGAGGGGATTCCTTGGTTAGTGAACTCTGGAAACGTTAACATTAGAATCAACCCTAAAGAATCACTAAGGACTGTAACTTTAACTAGGAATATTTCATGGATAGTTAATTTTATTACATTGAAACAAGACTCTGCCTTTTCATATTTTAAGAGTCGAGAAAAGGAAAAAAGGTGACTCTAGTCACTTTCAATTTGAAGGAGCTTGAAATGACAAGTACTCGATGATATTTTCAAATTTAAAGAGTCAGTAAAGATCAAAAATGACTACTTAGGATATTCTAGGCATACAGGGTGACCAGGTAATCCTGAACTGCAATATACACCTTGGTGATCAAATGAAAGAGAAATGACAAAGGACTTGACGTATGGAAGCCAATCTCCCTGAATGCTCTGTTTGGTGTATCACGACTACAAGGTAGTAGACTTGGCTTCCTATGGATAAAATACTACAACCTATAGGGGTCTCCCTTTATATACGCAACGGTACGGGAGCACAAGTCCGTACTAACGCTTTCTAAAGCAAGATTGCGAGCAATAGCTACTAGGTTTAATGACGCTGGAACACATCACTAGCCTAGACCTCTAAATGTGAGCATTAAGTTTCAATGATTCCTTAGATTTATTGAGTAAATTTTGACGGTTTGTCTTGAATTAGGTTTCAATTCCAAGGCCCTACTACTGTCATCAAAGAACTTCTATATCCATCTATATGAGAAAATAAATCTTTCAATTCGATGAATTCTATCTAGTTAAGGGAAGAGTCTCAAATAATAATGCAACAAACAGTAATACTGCAAACAAAATTTTTCCCAACTAGATGAATTTTACTATCCCAAAGTAATCTAAAACATTCAAATATGTGAATTATGCAATGTGATCTATGCAAAATTCTCTTTTTGAAAACTATGCAATTGTAATCTATGCGCAATTTCCTTTATTTTTGAAAGAATAAGAATGCACTCAAAGTGAATTTCAGTTTTCAATCATTAAAATGTAATCTAAGTTCAATGATAAATCTCAAACATGACTTTTCAATGCAACTTGATCTAATGCATTTTAACGAAAAGCAAACTTTGAGACAAAAACTAAAAGAATGCAAATTTTCTTAATGCAAAAAGGATGCAACCCAACATTAAGAATACAATATTTTTGTGAACACTTTGTAACAAAATTCCTCAAAAGGATTCATTCCCTTTTACATCAAGCGATCCTACAAAGAAGACTTTTTGGCTGAAAAATGAGAAATGTAATCTATGCTCACAATCGAAAAAGCGGACAAAATGAACTCAAACAAATGCTTGAGACTTGATCACTCAATCAACCAAAAAGAAAAAGGCAATCAACTAGAGATGGCTCACCAAGCAAGGATACTGACTCAAGCAGTAGGGTGATGTCCCATGAAGCATGAAACCAGGACATTGATGCACAATCCTAGAAAAACCTAGGGCGTTAGGATGCACGTCCCAATGGAAAGGAAAAACAAAAACAAAAACCAAGCCAACGAGCCAATCAAACCACCTTGAGTGAAGGGGAGAAAATTTAAATCATACAGATAAAAGGACTGGAAGGGCAAGATACATTGGTGAAAGGCTTAGGGAAAAAACCTTAATTTTTTACACACATGGGAATGGGCGCGAATTTTGGGGCTGAACTAGCATTGAAATCCCAATGGGTGCATGGGCACGACTGTATAATTGACAACTAGCATTGATTGGCCTGATCGGCGTGACTATCAAACAAATAAAAGCGTTGATTTCTACTATATATATATATATATATATAATAAAAATAAAAATAAATTAAAAATAAAATAAAATAAAATAAAAAATAAAAATCTCCCTAACTAGGACCAGACTCACCACTTCAAGCAAAAACCAAAAGATTTTAATTGATAAAAAACATAGGAAAAAATGGGAAAATGGTTGTTCGACTAAACTCGTCGAATGAATATGACCTCAAAGAGTGACAAACTCAAAGGAAACTCCCCCAATGGAGTCACCAATTTTTTGTGTAGGAAAATCCCCTCTGCGGACAGAGGCGATCCTTTAGCCCTAGGGTGAGTCTAGCAACTACAGGAACATACTAACATCTACCTTCCTAGATTTTAAATGAATTTTAGAGAAAGGAACTTATCTTGTTCTGATGTTATGTTTTCGTCTTACGTCGAATCTTCTTGATGCATCACTCTTCTTAAGCTCGATACACGTTGCTACCAACGTTCGATTATCTGTATAGACAGTCAAGACACCATGACAAGCATAAAACCACGAGAAACATAAAACAATTAAAACCTATCTAATTGATCAAGGAATTTTATAAATCTCATTATAGATGTAAACAAGAGTGGAAGATAAGCACCAGTTGCATTTTATTATGATAAAGACAAGGGTGTTTTACAGCCAAGCCTTGATGTTGAGCCTCTCCTTCGGTAGGTCTGTATCCAAGCATGTTTGCGACACCCTCATACACAAAGGTCCAAAATCTCACTATGTTCCTAA
>CM076572.1:559766770-559900304 GCA_034641835.2 Pinus albicaulis
CCTTAAAATTCGCCTTTGGGCTAAAATTCGCCCCTAAAATTATCCTCTGGCTTTATTTCGATCGATAGTGCTTGCACGGCCTCGACAAGCTCAGTCAATACATGTCGATCATCACGTGCCTTCTGATCTGGTACTGGTGCCTCATGTTGATCAGGATCAACTGTCGGTTGCTTATCGTGATGACTGGACATGGTCGATGGTCCAGCCTGCTCATGATCATCGTGATGACTAGACATGAAGACGCTCGTGGACTGTTGATCATGTGCTACGTATTTACCATGCCTATAACGTGCAAGGGTCCTCCTTAGCAGCGTAACTAAGGTCGTAGCTCCTACGACATGTCACATCAAGTTGTACATGTCACGCAGCATGCCTCTCCACATATGTCCCAGCCTACCATTGGCCTATATGTCTCTCATAGTAGTGGGCCTGATTCTCGCTTCAACAATCAATGCACAGATTTAGTCGCCCAACTCCATCCTCAATCTGCTATCAAGCCTATCGTGCCTAGAAAAGGTGGTACCTGCGCACTAGCAGGAGCAGGTATCTCTGCACCGGCCTCCTGATGATCCTCTGAATCTGGCATATCCTGATCCTAATCAGGATCCACACCTAGATCATGTGGTGGTGCTGGCATGTCCTCACCATCAAAAGACACAATATTTGCAAAATATATACAAGTACACAATAATAATTAGACAATTTCATTACAAAATTTAATAAAAACAAGCTAAAGAACATGTTAGAATAAATTTAAATAAAACATTAATATTACCTCTATCATCTGGCAGCTCATCATCTATGAAGAGGATGTTGGCACACCCTCGCCAATCCAAACTAGCATAAGGATAGGGGACCATAACGAATGGATGCTCGTCAACACTAGCTAGCAACTTCAGTGCATCATGCGATATCCTCACAGAAAACTCAGTCTCGCCCCTCTTGGGCATCATCTATCCCCACATGTGCATCTGTGCCTCCATCATCGGCCTACAAGGTTTCCGAACAAAAGTAGGCCTCGTCTCTAGAAACCTCTCAAAAAATAAACAAAAAATATCTGAAGAAAAATGGAAGTTGACCCTCCCTTGTGCATGAGCATGACATCCATCTAAGGCTGTACAGAACTGCTGCAAAAAAATGGCAGGCCACCTGACAAGTCGTGGCTCCTGTATTAAAGAATCAACATATTATAGAAGTGGGCAACTAATGCGTTTCTTATCACTGGTGTTGTGTGAAATGGTTTAAATCAGAAGTGAGAGGTACCTCATCTCCTCACTACCAAATTCAGCAATACGTAACTGACCTCTAGAGACTTGAAAATCTAAAGGAGACAGTATATATGTGCTAATGTATCTCTGGGAGTACACCAACTGACTCCTTGTTGCATAACCAAATGGAACCTCCGGGAACGAGAGAAAATCCACCCCTCTCCTTGATATCTCTGTAATGAAATATATTTCCTCCTAAGTGGGTGCATACCACTGGTTAGGACCAACCCGAAAAGCCTGTAGGTGGGCATTCCACCTGCGGATAAGATGTCTCAAAAACAAGGCCTTTAGGGGAGTAGCCTCCTCGTAGAACTTGAGGAGGCCTACCTGCCTTAGGATCCCCTGGGTAGTTGATGTAATAGGGTGAGGGTATATCTATCTCCCTCTCTCATGCTTCCCACAGGCGAACCATGTTATACTGGTCTGCCTGTTGTTGTTGTTGTTCCCTCTCTTCTCTCCTTTCACGTCTCTAAATGATTGACATATTAAATACAATTTTTTTATTAAATGAGACATTTATTTAGGAATATACATATATAAATTTTTTTGGAAAAAAAACAAATAGTCGTTGCGCCAAAAAAAACAAGCATGCACCGATATCGGTGCATCTTTTTTTTTTTGCACACAGGCGATGGTGCAACAGAAAATCTTCAGTGCACCATTGACTATAGACTGTTTCGGGAGAGCGGTGCACTAACCAAACTCTACGCCCCAGGGCATATAGTACAGTTAATGCACTAACCTCCTAACATAATTACATAGTCAACGGTGCGGTCTTTTACCAAGCTGCACCGTTGACCCTGTCAAAATGCAGATTTTGGTGCGCTGACAGAAATACCTACCCCAAGGCAGATATTTAAGTCAACGGACTACATTGTTGCTATTCCACAAGGTCAACGATGCGGCTGGGTAGTCGACCGCACCGCCCTTTTTTAAAATTTTAAAATAGCATGGTGCGCCATACAATACCACCCCGGAACTGGTGCAAATACCGTTAGCACTAGTTGTGGTGCAACCTGTAAATTTAAAGGCAGCACTGTGAACCAGTGCAATCCAAACGTCTCGATCGTACCGCGTGACAACTTTTCTTCATTTAAATGGTTAATTTTAAGGTAATTTGAAATTCTAATCTGCTAAAAGGCTTAATTATGGAAAAACAAGAAAAATACTTGTACATTTGGCCATCAAGGAGGCTTATTGTTGTATAATTTGCAAAAGTAAATTTGACCACCGTTTTTCAAAATTCAAGACCGATATTGGTGGGCAATGCACAGTAGCAGTGTGTGCAATGGGTGCAATGGGAGCATCGATGCCAGGGAGGCTCAAACAAGAATAAAATGCACCGGTGCTTGAGAGATTTGGAGCACTGAGAAAAGTGAAAAATGCGGTTTTTTGGCCGTGATTTTTTTTTATTTAACATTGTTTCAGTGCGCGGGGTTTTATAGGCGCACCAGTGTGGTTTCTGTTTTGTTGCGGGGTTTTAGGATGCACCGGTGTGGAATCTTCGTAAAGCATCGGTGTGCTACAGTAATAAGACACACCGGGTGGGTGTGTACGGAGCGCATGGTGTCTAGTGTGCCAATGTTTTGTGCTCACCGATGCTTTCTCTTGTTGAACGCACCGGTGCGGTTTAGGATGATTAGCGCACTGGACAAAAAACATCCGCAAAAACCTCCACCCACCAACCTCCTCTAGTAACCTTTGCTATAAACGGATGTTTGGGGTATTTTTATAAGGGTTTCCTCAAAAACATCCACTAGTGGGTCTTTTCCTTGTAGTGAAAAATTTTTGTGCCATTTCCGTGGAAGTGTAATTAGGAGCCTTATTTCTTAATCTATAAAAAAAACACACAAAAAAAAACAACAAAAACATAGAAAAATGACATGCATAGAGAAAGAGATTCTAGAGGTAGATTTGTAGCTAGAGGTAGAAGTTTGATTCCAAAAACACCACTCACACCCTCAAGACCTCGTAGTGCCACACCACCCACCCAAACCACATACAATTTTTAGCAGGTAGACATAGACTTCCTGAGGTATTAAAATCATACATTAAACCTATAGATTCACCAACTTCATCAACTGAAGCAGTTGTGGAAGAGAAATATCCTACATACCCAATAGAAGAAGTAGTCTTTCTAATCTATACTAGAGAAAAAAATTTAGCCCAAGAGCTAGAAATTCCTAGTGAAGAGGAGGAAGAAGAGATCTTCTTTAATATTTCATTGATAGAAGAACCAAAAGAATCATATGAGGAGCAAACAATTCCAAACCTAGAATCCTATATCAGTTCTGAAGAATCTACAATGGCTGGAGAAGGGGAAGGAGAATTACACAATGTTAATGATGAACAATTAAGACTTGGAGGAGGTGGACTTAGGATTGGAGGTGGAGGTAGAGGTAGAGGAAGATATGGATGAAGTGGAAGAGGTGCAAGTAGAGGAGGTAGCGGAGAAGACAAAAAAATAATAGATCCAGATCCTGTTGGATTTCCCATACTAGATGAAGATACTACTACCACAATGAAAATATATCACCCTCTAACCTTCCTAATTTCCGTGGATTAAGAAGTGAATATCCTGAAAAAATTCTTTTTGGATTTGAAGTTTTATGTAGATCATATGACTACTTAATTTACTCTCAAAAAATGAAATTGTTTCTAGCAACTCTTAAGGATGCAACATTAAAATGTTTTATGGGCTTAATAAAACATTCTATTAGAACATGAGAAGACATGAAGAGCGCACTCTTAGAGAGATAAAGGAATATTGCACATCTCATAATCGGAAAGATTAATTTTTTAAGGTGATCCAAAGAGAGGATGAAAACTTGGAGGATTTAATTGAAATATTCAATTATAATCTAAAGAGTGCTAAGCTGGAGAATTTGGATGAAGACACTTTTAAAGCTCTCCTATTGAAATCCATTAGAGATGAATGCTTAGATATCCTTAACATGATGGGAAAAGGAGACATTTCTCAATTATCACTGCCTGAAATTTCTAAATTATGCATACATATTTCAAGAGGTAAATCAAGAATTGGGAAGAATTCAGTGGATCTTGTTCTCTCTAGAATCAATAAATTTGCAATTGGAACAGTAAGTAGGGCTGAAATAGGAAATTTTATTGATGAATTTACAACACATGTTTTATGGAGTCTCAGTGAATAAATATACACCTTGAAATTACAAAACAAGCAAAGAGTTTAAATTGATGCCTTATCTATCTTTTCTCCTAAGTGAAGAAAGAAACATGGCTTAAGAGAATTCCCTCTTGATTTAAAAATCATAGAAACATGTGTCATATGTACAAAAAATCATGAAACAAAGAAGTGACCTTACATTCTAAGTCTTAAATATGTCTACCAAGATGAAATAGTTCCAACCCAGGTAGATCATATTTTCTTCGTTGCTAGAAGACCATGGCAAGGATCCCAAGATCAAGTTTTCAATGCACAAATCTATACCCAGACCTCACAAAATAGCTAGAACACATAAATTTCATGGAAAAATCCTTGGTCTCGATCCCAACCTTGGACACATCGATGGAAAAATCCTTATGGTATATACTCCCAATATCACCAGTATCCACAACCTTATCCACACTTTCCACCACAACATTTTCCTCAGACCAGTCAACAACCTTGGCCTCAATTTAAAAATCAAAATCCAAAACTTTAGTTATCATTTCCATAAAGGCCAAACAAACTACCCGCTCAACCACTTCCAAACCAAAAAAATAAAAATGCACAACCTATTTACAACATGGAGGGACAAAAATTTCAAACTTATATGATAACTCCACTAGATATTGATAATTTTCAACTGAGATCTGGTGGAATATTACAAAATAAATTACCTTCTTTTGTTATTCAGGAAAGAGCAAAAGATGATCATTTTATGAAGAGACATATCTTCATCAAAATGAAAATATTTAAAAGAAAAATAAGCATTTTGAAGGAGAGACATCTCTTCATCAAAATAAAAAACTTCAAAACCAAACACATGATACTCTAATAAAATCAAATCCCATATAGAACAACTTTCAGTGTCTATAAAAAAACCTCCTTTCCCTGAAAGATTACAAATTGATAAATGAGTGGAAAAACAAATCATGTTTCCTGATTATGATATGTTAGATGAACTGAAGAATGTATGTATAAAAATTCCTTTGCTACAATCCATAAAATAAATTATAATTCTTGCAAATACAATAAGAGAGTTGAGTATAAATAAATCAGGGAGAAAGAGAAAATAATTAAAAAGAATACAGCTAGTCGGAAATATTGTAGATATCATGATGGAAAAAACAACAATACAAAAATATTTGGATCTAGGAAATCCCAAAGTGAAGACACACACCAATGGTATCGAAGTCCAAAACACATTGATTGACTAAAGAAAACATCATGAGAATACAAACTATGGAACAACTAAAACTTCCAAATCTTCAATATACACCTGCATCGTTACAATTGGCAGACAGACATAATTAAACCTGATGTATTAGAAGACATTTATGTATCCTTAGATTCTTGGGAATATCCAGTTGAATTTATGATATTAACTCCCAAGAATAACTTAGGAGTAAATCCATTGATATTAGGAACTTCCTTGGTTAGCTAAAGTTGATGCTTTCATCAATTGTAGAACCAGTGACATGTTTATCTTTGATGGAAGTTCAACAAAGAAATTCACATTATACCCTCCAACAAAAACAAAGATAGAAATAGAAAATGTGGAATGGACGAATTATGACAATGACATACAACCTATTTTTACCATCTCCCAAATTAGTGAAGACAATCAGATTCTAAATTCAATAGAAAATAATGAATTATCTTCACAATGTGAGAGTATTCAAAATTTTCAAGAACAATGCAATATTGAATATTTATCATCCAGACAAATATCTTTATGTTCTATGGAAGAATTTGGAAACTCTTCAATTGAAATATTTAGAGGTAAAACTTTAAATGTAAACAAAAATATGGAAGAATTTCAAAAGAAGAAATTAATGGAAACATTACAAAAACATTCTTCCGCATATGCATGGGAATATATTGACATGAAAGGAATCAATCTTGAAACTTGCATACATCACATATATATTGAGGAGAATTCTTGACCAATCCGACAACCTCAAAGAAGAATGAATCCAAAATTAAGGGAAATTGTAAAAGAGGAACTACAAAAACTGTTGAATGTAAATTTTATCTACCCAATATCACACAGTCAATGGGTTTCACCTTTAGTAATTGTCCCTAAAAAGAACGAAAAGTGGAGAATATGCATTGATTATAGGGAATTGAATAAGGCTACTTTAAAAGATAATTTTTCGTTGCCTTTCATAGATCAAGTTTTGGATATATTATCAGGGAAGAAATATTTTTCATTTTTGGATGGTTTTAGTGGGTATAATCAAATTCAGGTAGCACCAGAAGATCAAGACAAAACCATTTTCACCTGTCCATGGGGAAATTATTCTTAACGAGTGCTTCCTTATGGATTATGCAATGCACCTGCAACATTCCAAAGAGCATTATTAGGTATTTTCTTTGATTTAATTCATGATTGTGTGGAAGTGTATATGGATGATTTTACAGTCTATGAAAATTATTTTGAAGAAGCCCTAGAAAATTTGGAAAAAATTCTCATAAGATGTAAGGAAGAAAATCTCTCACTAATTCATGAAAATTTATTTATGATGTTTACTGAAGGAATGGTTTTAGGACACCATATTTCAAGAAACGAAATTAAGTTGGACTCATCTAAAGTTGAAGTTATTTCCAATTTAGCAATTCCAAGTTATCAAAAAGATGTTAGGAGTTTTCTTGGTTTTATAGGATACTATAGAAGATTCATAGAAAACTTAACAAAGATTGCATCTCCACTCTTTAATTTTCTTACAAAATGTTGTGAATTTAGTCAGAATCCTAAGTTCCAAAAGGCTTTTGAAATTTTGAAGGAAAAGATCTCTGAAGCACCCATCCTAAGAGGACAAAATTGGAAATTTCCTTTTCATATTTCAATTGATGCTTTAGAAACATATCTAGGATTTATATTGGGACAAAAGGACTTCACTCATTATTCCATTTATTACACAAGTAAAATTTTAACTCCAGCAGAGTTGAATTATATTGTTACCGTAAAATAATTTCTAGTTGTTTTCCATGTCATTAATAAATTTAGACATTAGATCACTGACTATGAAACTTTCATTCACACATATCATTTCCCAGACCGGTAAATTTGTTTTTCTTTTGATTCTCCCTCATAGAAAGAATAATATTGTGTCCACGGCCTCCAAAAAGGGATCCTCCACGTGGTAGCAACAAATGGACAAGGTCATGGATGAGTATAGTGACATCTTCACCTCATCCGATACAGGGGTACCTCTACACTGTCAAGCCAATCACTCCATCAATTTGACCCTGGGAGCACTACTACTCAATGGATCGATCTATCGATGCTTTGTTCTGGAGAATGATGCAATCAAGAGGTAGATTTAGGAGCTACTAGAGAAAGGTCACATCAAGCCAAGTTCATCACCCTGTGGGAGCCCAATCGTGTTGGTTCAAAATAAGGATGGGACCTAGAGACTATGTATTGACTATT
The DNA here is from genome assembly GCA_034641835.2 of Pinus albicaulis. NCBI lineage: Eukaryota > Viridiplantae > Streptophyta > Pinopsida > Pinales > Pinaceae > Pinus > Pinus albicaulis. Next base: position 559,774,656 of record CM076572.1, read on the forward strand.
GGGAATTGAAAAAAATCATTTTCTGGAATAGGTATCTAATATTGAGGATTGATGACCTTCTATCCCAGCTCAAGGGGACCAAATATTTCAGCAATATTGACTTGAATTTTGGTTATCACCAGGCACCAATCGAACCCTTCGATGTGTGAAAGAATGCCTTCAAATCCAAGGAGGGAATTTTCGAATGATTGGTCATGCCTTGTGGGTTGATGAATTCCCCTGCAACCTTCATGAAGCTGATGGATGACATCTTGCGACCCTTCACCAACTCATTCATGGTGGTATATTAGGATGACATCCTGATCTTCAACCAGAGTTGGGAAGAGCACCTCCACCACATTCGATAGGTCCTCAAAACACTGCGGCAACACAATTTTTGTGCCAATTTTGAGAAAGGAACTTTTGGTATGACCCAGGTTCAATATCTGGGGTACATCATTGATGAGTGGGGTGTGCATGTGGACCCATTAAAGATACAGGTCATCCGGGAGTGACCAGCCGCAACCACTCTAACAGAGCTTTGCATATTTCTGGGTCTTGCCAACTTCTACCACAGGTTCGTGTTGGGGTTCTCTCATATCACTTGACCTTTGAGTTAAATCAACAAGGGAGGATCGAAAGAAAATTTATTTTGGTCTAAATCCAAATAGAAGGAATTCGTCAAATTGAAGCATCGCCTCTGCTTTGCACTAGTTCTCATATTACCAAACCTAACAAAGCCATTCGATATTGAGACAGATGCCTCTAACTATGCTATTGGTGCAGTTCTTTCTCAAGAGGGGAATTTAGTGGCATATCACAGTGAGACACTTTTAGACAGCATACAAAATTATCCCACCTATGACAAAGAGATTATTCCATTGTGAAGGCCTTATGACAATGGAAGAATTACATTCTAGGGAAGGAAACAATCATCCACATAAACCACTGACCCATGTATTTTATCTAGAAACAAGGGAATTTGCAGAGCGATCGCTATCAGAAATGTTCCACATACCTACAACATTTACATTTGAACATTAAGTACAAGAAGGGTAGCATCAACAATGTTGCATATTGTCTCAGCTAACCGTCGATCATGGAATTGACCACTGTGCTCGACTCTTGTGGGCATGAGAGTTTGGAATGGCCACATCTCTACAAGGGTAATCTAGAATTCGTAAACACATACCAGACGCTCTTGGAAGGCAAGCAAGTTACAAATTTTCACCTCTAGGATGCAGTGTTATGCCACCTGGGACACCTCTGTGTTCCTTCAAGCGAGTGTGTCAATATGATTTTGGAAGTGCACTACAGTAAAGTTGCTGAAAATTTCGGGGTAGAGAAAATAGTGGCAGTGTTGCAAAAGTATTTTTATTGGTCGAACCTTCGATAGGATGTTGGGAATTACATCAAATCATGCACTTCTTGTGCCATTTCCAAACCAACCATCAAGAAGCAAGGCATATATACTCCTCTTCCTACTCCTATTCGACCTTGGGAATCCATCTCCATGGATTACATGTCGGACCTCCCTAATCTACTAAGCACGGTAATGACTATGTTTTCGGGGTCGTCGACAGATTCTCTAAGATGGCTATTCTAGCGACCTGCAAGAAGAGCATCACCGTAGAAGCCACAGTGAAAATTTTCTTTGAACAAGTGTGGTTACACTTTGGGATCCCACAGTCCATTATTTCAAATCGAGACAACAAGTTCCTAAGCAAATTTTGGTCAAGTCTTTGGTCGATGCTAGATACTAAGCTCACTAAGTCCGCGGCTTTCCACCCCCCAAAAAATGGCCAAACAGAGATCGTCAACGAGATCATTGTACACATTCTATGCATGTACAACTTGTATCATCCATTCACATGGGATGAAATCCTCTCCTATTTCCATCATAGCTACAAGAGAGCTCTCCATAGCTAAGTTGGTCAAAGACCCTTTCAGGTGGCATTAGGATTCCAGCTACTATGTCCCATTGATGTGGCCATACCATTTGCAACTACTCAGGAATATTTAGTTCATGTCCAGTATGAAGTTGACAAGGCCAAATACATCATTGAGTGCATTCAACACATCCGCTAGTAGGTCCATGACATATTGGACATAGCCAATGCTTAGTACAAGAAGTGACATGATCAGCATCGGGTACCACACAAGTTCTAGGTGGGCGACAAATTTGACTACATTTGCAGAAGGAGTACCACGTTGGGCCACATTGCAAGCTTCACCTACTCCAATATGGTTCGTACACCATCATCAAGTTTGTAGGGGACAATGCCTTTGAGCTCAAAATTCTGCCATTCCTTGGCCTTCACCTAGTATTCAATGTGGATCGCCTTCGTCAATACTTTCCACCATTACTAAACACATCCGACATTGCGAAACAACTCACTCCAACGGAGTTGAACCCATACTATGTGGAATAGACCACAATTGATCATATCATGGACACTCAAATCAAGGACACTCACCAGAAAAATATCCAACTATATTGGGTTGTCAAAATTGGCTAACTCATTCACCAAGACAAGTGACTCGCTAGGGACCAAATTCAGCAGAAGTTTCCCCATCTCATGGAGGCACTCAACGCAATGGGGACCATTGCTTCCTAAGGGGGGAGGATTGATCCAAGTGAATATTGGTGGTCACCCACCTATTCCACTTGAACTTCACCATCATCAAGCTGTAGGGGACAATGCCTTCAAGCTCAAAATTCTAGCTATCTGCTTGCCTAACTCAGTATTCAATGTGGACCGCCTTCGTCCATAATTTCCACCATTACTAGACACGTCCGACATTGCAGAACAACTCACACCGAGTTAAACCTAGACTACTTGGAACAGGCCATGACTGATCGGATCATGGACACACAACTGAAGAACACTCGCCAACTGAAGATCCAACTATATTGGGTTGTCAAAGCTGGCCAAATCCTGCACCAAGGAAAGTGGTTCACCAGGGACCAAGTTCAGCAGAAATTTCCTCATCTCATGGAGGAACTTAACGCAATGGGGACCATTGCTTCCCAAGGGGGGAGGAATGATCCAGGTGGATATTGGTGGTCACCCGCCTATTCCACTTGGGGCTCCACCATCATCAAGTTTGTAGGGGACAATGCCTTTGAGCTCAAAATTCTGCCATTCCTTGGCCTTCACCTAGTATTCAATGTGGATCGCCTTCGTCAATACTTTCCACCATTACTAAACACATCCGACATTGCGAAACAACTCACTCCAACGGAGTTGAACCCATACTATGTGGAATAGACCACAATTGATCATATCATGGACACTCAAATCAAGGACACTCACCAGAAAAATATCCAACTATATTGGGTTGTCAAAATTGGCTAACTCATTCACCAAGACAAGTGACTCGCTAGGGACCAAATTCAGCAGAAGTTTCCCCATCTCATGGAGGCACTCAACGCAATGGGGACCATTGCTTCCTAAGGGGGGAGGATTGATCCAAGTGAATATTGGTGGTCACCCACCTATTCCACTTGGACCCCCACCATTTTTTCTTTCATTTTTTCAGTTTCCTTAATTGTAGCACACTTTACTATTTTTGGCAGTTTTTCGGGTCTTGAACTTTTGGAGCCGTTTTGAGACCCTAAACGACGTTTTTTTGGAAAACGGTAAAACATGAGACTTTGAATTATGTTTACAGTCAAAAGTGTATTCCTCAAAAAGATATTTCTAACGAGGTATTGTGCAAGTCAAACGAAGATTGTATGCCAAATTTACGACCCCATGAAGTTGATGTACCAATTTATCCCAACGGGGCCAATAGACTTGGTGATTCATCTCCTAGGGTTAGGTTTTTTTATGTTTAGAGTTTTCCATTGTTTCTAAATAATAAATAGGCCCTTGAGCCTCATTGCAACACAGTTCAGAGGAATGTATCCGCCACATCTCTTTTCAGAGATAAGTTACCATCGCCCGAGTTAGCTTATTTACATTTTGAATGTAAGCATATTTCAATTCTTTGATATTAATGAAACGGAGTTTTATTTCTGATGAATTTTTGTGTTTATGTTTATATTTGTATTCTATTGCATTCATGTATAAGTCGAGATCATCATGTGCCATTTTCCATTCCAATCAACATATTTAACAATGTTTAGCTTTTGCACTTCACGTCACTTTCAACTTTTGCATTCTAAGCAATATTTCAACACAAGTTAATCTTAACCCAATCAACATCAATAAATTATATCAATGACATTCACATGATAATTTGACATCAATTCCAACATTATCAACATTCTCCCCCTTTGGAATTAATGGAAACACAACAGTTCCTTCTCCTATGAATCCTGAAAATAAAAATAAAAAACCACTTCTCGTGCCTCCATACATCTACTTACCTCCCCATTTGACATCAATCGAAATGGATAGTAATGATAAAACATTATATTATTCAAGTCACTTGAGTTGTTCACATGAAATGGCTTTAATTTAATTGTTTAACATTTTTTGTGTTCTGCATGTAGAGAATGATCATTGATGAAAGATATTTCTGGAAATGCCCTCAAATGCACAATATCCTTTAGATTAGAAAATTTTTAAACTTCTTATCTATCATATGTACTTTGATAAATTAGGGCATATATCTCTAAATTTTGTGCATTAAAAAAATATCCATAATAATTTAATGGGCAATAGATATTGTTGAAACATATCTGGTTTTGATAAGTTAGATCTTGTAGCAGAAAAGTAAAAATAAAAAATGCTAGGAAAATTTTCAAATAAGAAAAAAAATTTAAAAAATAAAATAAAATAAAATTGTGAGGCATTGGAGATAGAAATTAAAAGAAACAAAAATGGAAAAATAAAAAAAATGTTAGGCATTGAAAATAGAAAAAAGAAAAAGAATAAAGAATAAATAATGAATTGCAAGAAAACATACTCCAAGGTTTTTCTTTTAATTAGTTATGTACAAAGTGCGCTACTTTAAATGCCACTAATAGATTTTTAAGGTTATATTATTTGTTGTTTAAATAAATTAACCAAACATTTAATATGGTTAATCAAAGATTGTAATAAATCTGAATGATAAAAAATTTTGTTTTATATGATAAATAATGTTCAAAGTTGAACGGACGAGATATGTGCCTCCCATATCAATGGCATTCACACCTACCCGCTCCCCCCTATCCCTTCTGAACATTATCTGATGAAGGGGGGTTTGGGTAAGATTTCTTTGTTAAACTGATCCACGCAATGTATCACCTCCCTCTCGAATCCTCACCCCCCCTAAAATCACACTTACTACCTACACCCCCCTCGGGGTCCCAGTAAGCTAAATTCTAAAACCATTTATTCCTTCCATTGACCATTACATTATTATTCTTGCCACTACGTCGTCATCGCCCATGTAATTTCTCATACCAATATTTAAGCGCCACTTGTCCTCCACTCACCTGTTATAACATATCTATTTTCTCATTGCAACATCATTTGACAATAAATTTCCCCCACGCCAAAAATGAACGTTCACTGTGGATATCTACTAAAACTATAAAGCCTCGGTTTTAATTCAAAAGCGAGATTTCAGCGACACTAATCTAGTCCTTCAACAGTTCTCTCATATTTCAAATACCACGGCATGTCAAGAGCAGCTTCCATGCAAGTGCAGTATCGTCCGAGTACCTGTTCAAAACACTCAAGCATAATTTTAACAGGTATTTATAGTCAGTCCTTTCCTACTTTGTTTGAAAATGGCTCCTAAGAGTAAATATACCCTTCAGGATAATCCAGTGCTATCCCCAGTTGTAGATTTGGACCACCAACATTTAGTTGACCATCTTTACCAAATTTCAGAAACCCATAGTGAATTCGACCGTTACGAAATTCAAAATTGGCTCCACCAAAAACACTTGGATAACAGTGATGAAATTGGATTATGTGATTCCACCTTGCCTCAATATATTTTTCCTCAACCCTTGATTTTCCTAAATTTGTCACCTGGTGCCAATTCCGTTATATACCTAGCCAAAGGACTGTAGTTGCACAAAATGGCGAAACTCTGTTTCACATTAATGGCCACTCTATTTCTGAAATTCTTCAAACCAAAGAGGATGATCTTGCAAGGCATTTTCATCCAGATTCTCTCATGGAAATGTACAACAAATTAGAATTGCCCAAAAGATCCAAAGTCTTTGAGACCTTCTTTCCAGATGATACTCAATTGTCTAAGACAAACCCTACCTGTTCAGCATCAATTTTTCCAGAGATGGCCAAACAAATTGTTTCAATCATTGCTTACATTTTAGGCTATAATTCATACCAATGGATAGATGAGCACATTTTTTCCTTCCTTTCTATTTCCTCAAGTCAAGAAAAACCACCCACTATCTTCTGTTACAGTGAATTCATACTAGCATAAATGATTCATGAACAATTCATGAAATTTACAAGTGAAGGAATTTTTAGATATTCCTCAGTTCTAGTTTATCTTTTCATTTATTGTCAGTCAAAAATATTTCCCTTTCAATTACAGAAGATAGACAGTCAGGGAAATCCTCAGTCATTTATTCATTGGACCCCTTTGGTCAAAAGGAACAGCACAAAATTTTCTTTTAGTCAGTTTGTGGATCAATTCTTACATGTAGCAGCGAGTTTGTTGAACAATAATGTAGAGCCGAGGATAGACCCAAATATTAAGAGAATTTTGCAGTTGAGTGATCAAACCAAGAGGGGAGATTGGTATTTATAAGAAAGCTATACATAAATTAGGATATATGGTTGTGAATTAGCCCCTTATAAACTCCCTAAATATGTCCCAATTAGGATATTTTCTTTGGAATTTATTAGACAAATGATAAATATGGATCAAGTACATTTTTAGGAAGTTAAGAAGAAGGTTCATTTTAAGATAAAAACACAAATTTTTCCTTTCACGTGTAATGTGAGGACATCAGGGCAAGAAGCAGATGTTATCTTAAAAGGAATGAATTTTAAGCACATATTTACCTAGTCATATGATCGTTTTGGTATTATTTCAAAAATGAGAACAGAACATAAGTATGCTCTGTATATTCATACCCCTAGACCAGAAATTGAGAAATTCATGAATCAGGAGGAATGGAAGGAAAACACACTTCAAGAGGCTGAAGAAAAAATTCTATCTACGTCACATACTCCATTAGCCCAGGAAAAATGAGAGAGAAGACCAAGGGAAACAATTTCCCCTTCAGTATCAGAAATCTCAGCCAAATATTTTGTTGTATATAACAAAAAAACAGAGAAATAAAAATGAGGAGGATGGCTGGCAAGAAAGTATTAAACAATTTCATCCAATTTTCATCTTTGGAGTATGTTCCCCCTCTATCTTATGGAGACAATATAGTATTCCACCATCTCCAACAACTCTAGGGACTACAATGACAGCATTCACACCTATTTCATCATGAGCAAGGGAAGTCAGACAAAGCAGTAAAATAGAAACAAGTGTATTTTTTTCCTATCAGGAAATTAAAAGAAGAAATTTGGCCTTGAAAGTCACAACATTTTCTCAGTTTTGGAACCAAGCAACAACCTCTCAACATAGGCTTCTATCAGCTTTTGAATCAGAAAAAGGAAAGATGAAAATTTATTTCCTAGAACCTAATATTTCTCAGCCTTGGATAGCAGATGATTATAAGCAGTCAATTTTCTCTTTTGATACAAAAATATTCACCCCATAGATCAGATGGATCTACATAAGAAATATGGTGAGATGATATTCAATACCTTAACCAATTCTTCCATGACAGCTGCTAAACTTCAAAATCTTGTGCATAATATTCAGACTCAGTTAAAGTTAGAGAAGATTTCTTCCCTACCTAAAGATACAAAGATAACGTCTTTGGAAGAGATCATCATAAAATTGGGATATGATCCTAGTAATATTAAATTTTTTGAAGAAATCATCAAGTCAAATAATGCAGACATACTGGCTCTAAGGAAACAATTGAAGCTTCCTTCAATTGAAGATCCACAAACCAAAGAATTGGGGGTATTAGAGAAAGAAAAAGAGGATTTGTTCAAAATAGTTATTGAACAAAATGACCAAATCTCCAAAATGGAAAAGGAGATTGAAAAACTTCTCAAAGAAAAGGAAGAGAAGATTGTTCCAGTACAAGCCATTCCATTGGTTGTGGTTCCAATAGCAAGTACAACAACAGGGGAGGCATCTACTTTAGAAACAGCCACAACATCAACTTCAACACCATTTTCATCAATAGAAACACAATCTACCACCACAACAACATATTTGACTAGGTCCATGAAGGATTTAGCTATTATAGTTAAATAAATTTAAAAGCTTACAGATAAATTGGACAAGTTACAAGAACAAAAATTTAAATCAGATGGAGTTTATCTAGAAAAATTACAGAAAACTCACAAACTTTCCCAAAGAATTCAATATTGGGAAAATCAAAACATCATGGTTTATACCATCACACAAGCTAAGGAGAATATCTAGATTGAAATAAATGAAGGGATAACCAAGATATGGCCCTATATTCAGATCATCTTCGAACAGGGTGAACTCCTTATGAAATCAAACACTTTGGTTGCAGAAGTAAAAAAGGAAATAGATACTAAACCCAGTGATGCAGTGGCTATTATCAAATTCCTAAATTCAAAGTTTAAAGAAGAATTAGAAGAATTGAACATTGAAGACAGAACAGATATCATTCTAGAAGTGAGGAAATTGATCACTAAGAAAAAACTTATGTTGCAGTTAGAAAATAAGTGTGAAAATTTGCAGAATATGGTACAGAGATTTCATAAGAGATTTTATGTTTTACATCATAAAGGTCTCCCTGGACTTCAAGGAATGAGAGATGAATTATTCCAGTTGGAAGATTATAAAAAAAAATTACGTGAAAGTACCAAGGACAGGTAAAAATTTGCAAAGGTTACAGGGAGCATCACAGGTGTGGAGCCTCAAGACTACCTCAATTTTGACACTCCTTTTCACTATCTTTCCTTCTTTCTGACAACACCATAAGCTCAAACAAGTGTCAAAATGCACATTTTTTACTTGGTAAGGTATCCCAATGATCTATTTTTCATATTTTCAATTGTTCCTTATTATTAGAATGAAATTTGTATTTAGCTACGGAATTAATGTAATTCTATATCCAAACTATGCTTTTGTAGCCACTGCCATGGTTTGACAGGTTCTAAAGTATTAATGGAGCTGCAGAATATATAGCAGTTGACAAATGATCTGATCATGGATCATATCCTATTCATCCGTCCAAAATCAAGCAAGAAATCACCAAAGAACACAGTCAAAGGAGTTGTCAACCGGGAGCTGGAGCAAGCGAGCGAGATAGTCGGAGCTTCATGATTTTCTCTGCCATGTAGAAAATAGTGAAGCAGTGAGATTCTCATTTCTGTTTAGAGTTATAGATAAAAAATTCTTAGTCTTAGAAGGCGTAAAAGCCTCAGAACATTTAATTTCGGGCTTTTATAAATAGCAAGCTAAGTAATTGTGTAAAGGAGACGAATGATTATGAGATTGTGACATCTTTTAAAACTCTATTTTTATCCCTTAATCGAATGAAGAAGCATTCCAAAATTCTAATGCGAAGTTAGTAAGGAGTAGATTCAAGCCATCTATTGTGGAGTGCACCTACAACAGAAAAGGTTTTCATTTCGTTTTCGTTATTTAATTTTCATTGCATAGATTAAAGTTTTATGTGTTTATAGTGTGTTTTAGTTTAGATGTGTGCTCCATTTTCAGTATTATTTCCATTGCAATTATTTTTAGATTTATGATTGTTATTTCATTTATTGTTATCATTATCTTCAGAATATTTTCATGCTAGAGTAGATGCTTTGTTTCTTTCATAAATTTAATTCTTATATGGCTAAAATGCGTAGGTATTTTATCATAGATAAGTTTATTTCTTCTTCATGCAGTAGAAGTTTATCATAGATTAAATATTGTGAGATACGTTTTAGAAGATTTCTCTTCTCATTTTTAGATCAATTTTGTCTTATGGTCTCAATTAAGTTTTATTTCATACACAGATATTTCTTTTATAAACATAAAATAGTTTTTAGTAATTCTTTAGGATAAGTTTCATTCACATTAAATTTTCAAAAAGATATAAAAATTAGAATAAAAATTAGAATTGTTTTTTGGTTTTAGAATTTTAGTTCTTTTCATAATCAATCATTAGCTACTAACAAGATTTGTCATTTCAATTTTTAGGACTTAGTTAAGTTTGAATTTAGTTTATTTCTCATAATTCCATTTTCTAAATTCATTCAAAAACATCTGGAATAAAAACATTTAAAAAAAAAACTTTCACATATCACCAAAATAAATTAAGTAAAGGAGGCTTCTAGCATATAAAGTGCATTTTCACTTCACAAGATTACCTACTCTGGTCGATAATTTATGATAGCAATTTAATATAATTAAACTGACTAAACATTTTGGCATTGTTGTTGGGGAAGTGTAATTAGGAGCCTTATTTATTAATATATAAAAAACACACACACACACACACAAACAAACAACAAAAACATAGAAAAATGACATGCATAGAGAAAGAGATTCTAGAGGTAGATTTGTAGCTAGAGGTAGAAGTTTGATTCCAAAAACACCACTCACCCCATCAAGACCTCGTAGTGCCACACCACCCACCCAAATCAGATACCATTTTTAGAAGGTAGACATAGACTTCTTGAGGTATTAAGATCAAAAATTCAACCTAGAGATTCACCAACTTTGTCAACTGAAGCACTTATGGAAGAGCAAGATCCCACATCCCCAGCAGAAGGAGTTTTATTTGTAAACTCTGTTGGAGAAAAAATTGTATCCCAAGAGCTATAAATTCCTAATGAGGAGGAGGAAGAAGAGATCTTCTTTAATATATCATTGATGTAAGAACTATAAGAATCAGACGAGGAACAAACAATTCCAAACCTAGAATCCTATATCAGTTCTGAAGAATCTACAATGGTTGGAGAAGTGGATGTAGAAGTACACAACGTGAATGATGAAAAATTAGACTAGGAGGAGGTGGACCTAGGATTTTAGGTGGAGGTAGAGTTAGAGGAAGAGATGGAGGAAGAGGAAGAGGTGAAGGTATAGGATGTAGGGGAGAAGACAAAGATAGAATATATCCAGATCCTATTGGATTTCCCATACTAGATGAAGATACTATTGCCATAATGAAAAATATTTCACCCTCTAGCCTTCCTAATTTCTGTCGATGTGAATATCCTAAAAAATTTATTTTTGAATTTGAAGTTTTATGTAGATCATATGATTACTTAGTTAATTCTCAAAATTTGAAATTGTTTCCAACAACTCTTAAGAATGCAGCATTAAAATGGTTTATGGGCTTAATGTATAAATTATACAACAAGCATGTGTATCTTGGATTAAATTCGATCTAAAAATGTACTAAAGTTAAATGTTGAATCACTTCTACAAATATTTTGCGGAATTAAAAACACAATTTCCAATCACATGAAGCAAAGAAGAATCAAATCAGCCACAACACAAATAATTTCCTAGGGAAAGCTTGCTCCTCCAAACCTCACTATCTATTGTATATTCAGCATGGAATCGTGAATCAATTACATACAACTCTTCTCACAAGAGCCCTCTTGTACTCAGCTAATTGTCTCACATTGTCATACAAAAAATTAACCAATACTTAGCCAATTTACTGCCTCCAGACAGCCTGCCTTCCTTGCGTAATCCCTGATGAATGAAATCCCTAAAGAATAGGAATTTTGGCCTTCCTTGACTGTGCAAGTATCATGGGCACTCCAATAGGTGTTTGGTTGCATGGGTGCAACCCAATAATCCTACAACTGATAGTAAACTTCCCTTTCACCTAGATCTCAACTGGGTCTTCACTGGATCTGACATGCATGCAGCTAATAATAGTAAATCCTCAGTTGCATATGAGATCATTGATTTTGAATTAATTAATATTTAATTCACTTGATCTCTCACTAGTGTATCAATCAGTTACAACTAGCACAACTGAGTCTAACTCACTTAATTGAGTTAAATTGTTTACAACTTGCATTAAATAATTCACCATTGCACTCTTAACTCTATTACAAATTTAATTCCTCTACATACCTCACTATCTACCTCTAACTCGAAATTCATGAGTTAACTAAGTTTATTACTCTCAGTTAACTATTACAATTTATTTTGAGACCGGATACATTTTATTGTCCATCTTAATTAAGGGATAACTAAAATATACATGCACCAAATTTAGCACCTGTGGGCCCCACCCTAGTGTAGGTACTTAATGCACTAGGCGTGGGTGTTGAAATTTTCTTGTTGAATCTCAACACTCCCTCTCAACAAGAAAGGGATTATCCTTCACCCCGATCCTCTCTCTATGGTATTCGAATTTGCTCTTAGTGAGTGCCTTCGTCAGAATATTTGCATCCTGATCTTCTATGGGAATGTATTCAAGCAACATTATTCTCCTCTGCACACAATATCTGAGATGATGGTACTGGATATCTATGTGCTTGGACCTATCATGAAACACATGATTAATCGAGAGTTTAATTCAACTCTGATTATCACAATGTATCACTGTCGGATCCATCTGAGAACCAAACAAACCAACCAAGATCTTTCTCATCTAGATAGCCTCACATGCAGCTAGACTTGCTGCCATGTATTCTTCTTCCGTTAATCTGAGTGTGAAATATCGTTGCTTCCTACTGTACCAGGAAACTGTTGTCGATCCTATGCTGAAGATCCCTCCTGATGTGTTATTTATGTCTGATGGACTGCCTGCCCAATCTGTATCCATGAAGCCTTGGATCTTCACTCCCTCTGTTTGTCTGTACCATAGACCATACTTTGATGTGCCCCTCAGGTATCTCAATACATGCTTCCCCGCCTTCCAAAAGAGCTTGGTAGGCTTAACCATCGCTTGACTCAGCTAGTTAACTGTGTAGCAAATTTCTGGTCTAGTGTTCACTAGATACATCAATGAACCAATTAATTTCCTATAGACAGTAGCATCTACTACCTCTCTAGAAGTAGCATCCTCTTTCCTCCAATTTCTTGGAAGAGTATCAATGGGTTTTCAACTCTCCATGTGAAACTTACCCAGTATCTCCTTTGAATACTTTCCTTGAGACACAAAAATTTCACCATCCCGCTGCCATATTTCCAATCCAAGGAAATAATGAAGGAGTCATGTGTCCTTAATTTCGAACTCCCTTGCAAGATCCTCCTTGCATGAGTGTATCAGCTACTCATCACCAGTCAAAATTAGATCTTCAACATAAAGAACAATAATCAATAGCTTACCCTCAACCACAATCTGGTACAGGTTTGAATCTGCTTCACTTTTGGTGAAGCCCAGTACGGTGAAATAACTGTCTATCCAAGTGTACCAAGCACTAGGTGCTTGCTTCAGCCCGTACAATGCTCTCTTGAGTCAGCACAAATGCAACTCACTGTTGAAGATCTCGAAACCTTCAGGCTGCTCTATGTACACTTCTTCCTCAATGATCCCATTGAGAAACATAGTTTTCACATCCATTTGATGAACGTGTTAGCTCATCTGCGTTAAGAGTGCAAGTATGGATCTAATGGAAGATGACCTTGCAACAGGTGCAAAATTCTCATCATAATTGATCCCCTCGATCTATGAGAATCCCCGAGCCAAAAATTTGGCCTTGTATTTCTCCACACCCCCATCAGTAGCTTCCTTTAACTTGTAGATCCATATCGATCCAACCACTGATTTGTCGACCGGTCTTAGGACAATATCCCATGAACTGTTCTTGACAATGGAGTCATACTCCTCCACCATTGCATCAAGCCAAGTTGGTTGTTGCACTGCTTCCTGAAGGAAGATGATTTAGTCACAATACATTTGCTCATAAGAGCCATGTATCTAGTAAAATTGTCGGGAGACTGTATATGTCTATGTTGTGAAGTAGGGGCTTTTACATTCTCCGCAGTATCAAGCCTCAATCTATCAGCTTTTGTGGTGCGCCTTCTACCATTTCTGATGGATGGCTCTGCATGAGTGTTTTCCTCCACTCCATGATCCTCCTCATGTGGCTGCTCCGCATCTTGAGGCTCATCCATGGGAACCAACAGTTCCTCCTCTGCATCCAAGTCTAGGTCCCTCTCAAAGGACAACTGCATGGATTTATCCTCATCAAATTTTATATCTCGTCGCACAACAGTCATTCTATTTTTTGGAAAATACGCTCGATAATTCTGGGGTGTTTCAGTGTACCCCAAAAAAATCCCGATCTTAGTTGTTGGTTCCAGCTTCTTCCTAGTGTCTTTAGTCACATGCACATAAAAAGATGAGCCAAAAATATTAAAGTGTGAAACATCAGGTTTCATACCAGTGAAAGCCTCTCCAGGTGTACTCATGCCAAGTATCCTACGAGGACAACAGTTCTGCACAAATACCGCAGTGTTGCATGCTTCCGCCCACAGATGCATCGGTAGGCCTTGATCATGCAACATCGCTCTTGCTGCACCCACAATCGTTCTGTTCTTTCTTTCAGAGACCCCATTCTGCTGTGGGTTATGAGGCGCTATCAGTTCTCTTTGAATTCCTTCTTTGTTGCAAAAATTCTTGAATTTGTTAGAGATGTATTCACCACCATTATCACTCCTCAGATCCTTCACTTGCTTCCCCAACTCTTTCTCCACTAGTGCCTTAAACGTAAGAAACTTAAATAATGTCTGATAATTCATCTGCATGAAGAAGATCCATCATTTACGATAAAATTCATCAACAAATATTACATAGTACTTATGTATTTTTGTCGAAGCAATAGAGAATGGTCCACACACGTCTATGTGAACTCTCTCAAGGATCCCCAAAGCTCGATTCTCCTTCTCATGAAAGGTTGCCTTTACATATTTTCGATAGTACATCCCTTGCATGTGTTTGACTATGCAAGTGTTCCCTTGGGAAGACCAGTAGAAATCTATTGCATGACTTTCAAGGCTCCATGGTGAAGATGGCCCAATCTCTTGTGCCATAATTCACCCTCATCCCGACTCACCACTTTGTCTTCCTTTCCCATCATTGTTTCGCAGTCATCTACCTCCAACTTGTAGAGATTCTTAACTCGAATCCCTATCCTCTTGGCTTGTCCTGTTGTTTTGTGTTGCATGGAAGCTTTTCCTTCACTAAAAACAACATCATAGCATCTATCCTCCAACATTGCGACTGAGACTAATTTTTTCTTCAAACTTGTATATGCATTAGATCTTTTAATTGAAATGGTTTACCTGACTGCCTCTGGAAGGTAATGGTACCAATCTCGATAGCATTATATCGCCCATCATTTCCCATTTCAATTTGCATTTGGAGATCCTTCTCCTCCAAGTCACTAAAAAGTTCCTTGTCTCCCTTCATGTGAAAGGAAGCACTCCAAATACCACGCAGATCCCAATGCACTTGACACCATGCATGTGATTAGTGAGAAGTAAAGCTAAAATTGCAATGCCAAAGACTCACGAGCTGCAAATCCTCTAGCCTTCTTGTTCTTCTTCTTTTGTGGACAGTTAGTAGCAAAATGCCCATGCTCGTGACAATGAAAACACTTCACCTTGGACATGTCCTTATTTCCATTTTTAGACTCAGATTTAGAATGGAATTTCTTCCCCTTCCCCTTATTCTCCTTGGAAGCTAAAGCACAATCCTCTTCATCTTCGTTCTTAGATTAATATTCATCTCTGGTGTTCCGTCTGAACTCCTCCTGCACCAAATCCGACCACAATCATTCCCAATCTATAAATTTTTCCCTTTCGTTGACAGAGTCTTGATAACTGTGCCAACTCTTGGGAAGTCCTAGGAGAGCCAAGCTCACCAAATAATCATCAGCGACACATATGCCAACGCTCCCCAGTTCATCCCAACATTGGGAAAACTTTGTTAGATATTTTGGTATGGAGTCACCCTTTTCCATCTTGATCTTCCTGAGTTTATCTTTAAGCGCCAATTTCCTATGGTCATTGTTGCTTTGGAATAGATCTGTCAAAGCCTTCCACATTGCATATGGTGTGGCTTTCCCATGGAGGCTTGAGACAATGTGGTCTCGTACTCCCTCAAATAGGATCCTCCTCGCCTTTGCCACTTTCTTTTTCCATGCATCAAGATTTGCAGCATCTGTCACAACGGGTTTAGGAACATCATTGTCAATGAATTCCTTCAAGACATTGTCTTCGAGTATTACCTCCATCCTGTCCTTTCAAGAAATATAGTTTGACCTACCCTCAAGTGCATACTCCAACCTCAATCCATTGAAAGTCATTTCGATCTTGAATCATCTGTAGCACCAAGAAAGTCCTTCTGTAAATTCGAATTCTATCCAGTCACAAACTCATCTTCTCCTTCACAATTGTGATTTCCTGTGCTCTAATACCATGTAGAAATTATATAAGAAGCATATATATCTTGGATTCAATCTAATCTAACAATGTACTAAAGTTAAATAATGGATTACTTCTACAAATCTTTTGCAGAATTGAAAACACAATCGCCAATCACATGAAGCAAAGAAGAATCAAATCAACCACAACACATATAATTTCTTGGGGAAAGCTTGCTTCTCAAAAACCCACTATCTTCTATTGTATATTCAGCATGGAATCATGAAACAATTACATACAAATATTCTCACAAGAGTCCTCCTGTACTCAGCTAATTGTCTCACACTGTCATACAAAAAACTGACTAGTACTTAGCCAATTTACTGCCTCCAGATAGCCTGCCTTGCTTGCACAATACCTGATGAATGAAATACCTAAAGAATAGGAATTTTGGCCTTACTTGACTACACAAGTATTATGGAAACTCCAATAGGTGTTTGTTTGCATGGGTGCAACCCAATAATCCAACAACTGATAGTCAACTTCCCTTTCACCTAGATCTCAACTGGGTCTCCACTGGATTTGACATCCATGCAACTAATAATAGTAAATCCTCAGTTACATGTGAGATCTCTAATTTTGAATTAATTAATATTTCATTCACTTGATCTCTCACTAGTTTATAAAGCAATTACAACTAGCACAACTGAGTCTAACTCACTTAACTGAGCTAAATTGTTTACAACTTGCATTAACTAATGCACCACTGCACTTCAAACACTGTTACAATTAGAATTACTGTTTGTGCTCAACTTAGTGTTCCTAAATTGAGTTCATTAATTGTCAACTAGGGCTAGTAAACTACTGAAGTGTAGTGCACTATATGTGCCTAGGTATTTGTTTCTCACTACGTTGTGTTTAGTGTTTTCTGATGTTTTTGGTTTTATGGTTTTATGTTTGAAAAGGGAAAGAACTAAATGCTGGTGAAAAGAAGCTATTGGTTATATTAAAGCAGAACAAGACCTAAATTATGGATGGCAAACAACAAATGCAAATACTAAAACAGAACAAAGCCTAAACTATGGCTGGCAAACAACAAATGCAAAGCTTGATAATGACTTCATTGCAAGGAAATAAATCACAACATGAGCTTGAACTTATCCAATTCATTCTTTAAAGATGTGTTGGAAGAGCTTGAGAAATGGACAAGTTAAGTCTGAATGAAATTCTCCTAAATAAACAATCAACTTACAATGTTACAACATCTCATCCATGATTAAAGGTTTATTGGAACATATTTGGAAAAGAACATTTGTAGCACAATAAGATTTTTACTCTAAACTAACTTCTAATTATGTTCTGCAACTCAATTTAGCACCACTAGGCCTCACTCAAAAGTTATAGGTTTCTTTTTAGAATAGTCCTTGAGAAAAGGCTTATTTGTGAAATGGTAAAAAGGTTGCAAAATACTCCAGGCCTTAGATTGATACTAGCTTCTGTCCAGATGATTATGTATTAATATGAGGTTGGAACAAAAGAAGTTTTTGTAAATAATGAAGACCGTGGTATCTAAATTTAACAACTAATAAAATTTAAAATGCAATGGATAACAACTAAACTAGAATGCTAATACAGTGAGCTAAGACTAAACTAGAATGCTACTAATCTACTTGAAGTACAGTGAACAGAGTTAAATTAAAATTCCATTATCAAACTTGAAATGTAGTGACAGAGCTGAACTAAATGAAATCATCCTCCGGAGTGTTATGAATAAACTAACATGTAGCTAGTCTATTGGAATTCTACAGCCCATCTTGTTCAATGTGAATGATATTTGGAAGATTTTATAAAAACAATTATGGCTGTATTATTCAATGCAATTGAACATAAACATAAGATTTTAAATCAAATACAATTAAAATCTAAGATACCACAGCCGTTTCTTATTCATTGTTAATGATGTTTTGGAAGAGTTTGTAGGAGTAAGACCGGCTGTGACACTTAGTGTAAACAAGCATAAATCATAAAATTCGAAAGGAAATGAAACTAAAACCTACAACACCACAGCTATGCCTTATTCATCGTGATGATATTTTGGAAGAGTTCATAAGAGTAAGTCTAGCTGTGATGATCAATGTAAACAAGCATGAAACATAAACTTCAGGAACGTGCTTAAGCTAGAAATGAAAAACGAGACTAAAATACTTATCTAAACTGTATAAACAAGGCTGCTCAGGAGGCAGGGGCCCTCTACCACCGGAGTAGCACGCAAAATCTACTTCAAGATTGACTTAGTGCTTTCAATAAAGTGATACTTCTTGCATTAGAGAGAAATTACTTCAAAACAGAGTATTTTCAGACTTCTGAAATCTAGCAATCAATCACAAAATCTAACCTTGTTCCTCGATTTCCCGAGCCATATTTGTAACAAATTTACATAACTGTTTTGAGATAACCTAGGGATAATTGTATTTCCAAATAAAAATCAAACTAGGACTCTGATGGTGGTCACGTAATAGAATTAAGGACATCTGGACTGTCCTTGTCCTATTAGGAGTCTCTCTCCTAGTTTGAGTTCCCACGTACATAACCACCTACAGAATTCCGTTCAAGCTTCATGGAGAGCAAAAAATGATGAGGGAATGATGTGGAATACGCCCATATGTGTTTTTCTCCAAGATGACACCTGGAACCTGCGTAGACATGAAGACAGTTGCAGAATCAGCAACTAGCTACAGAATGTCTGCATTCTGTAGCTAGATCTAGTTCAAAAAATACTACAATGACAAAATCATAAAAACATAGCAAGTTAGTTATGATATTCATTCTTAAATCAATTTTAACTAATTCTATTGATCATTTGAGCCTGTAATTAATAATGGAAAAAGGAAATGGAGTGGAATGTGGTGGAAGAAAGAACATCTTTGGAGCTCAACAATTACTCTGCATGCCTCACCAAATACCTCTAACTCGAAATTCATGAGCTAAATGAGTTCATCACTCTCAATTAACTATTACAAGTTATTTTGATACTAGATTACATTTTATTTTCCATATTAATTAAGGGATAACTAAAATAGACATGCACCAAATTTAGCACCTGTGGGCCCCACCCTAGTGTAGGTGCTTAATGCACTAAGCGTGGGTGCTGAAATTTTCTTGTTGAATCTCAACATAGCACATTCTATTAGGACATGGAAATACATGAAGAGAGAACTCTTAGAGAAATAAAGGAATATTTCACATCTCATAATTGGAAAGATTAATATTTTAAGATGATGCAAAGAGAGGATGAAAATTTGGAGGATTTAATTGAAAGATTCAGTTATAATCTAAAGAGTGCTAAGATGGAAAATCTAGATGAAGACACTTTGAAAGCTCTCCTATTGAAATTCATTAGACATGAATGGATATATATCCTTAACATGATTGGAAAAGGAGACATTTCTCAATTATCACTACCTGAAATTTCTAAATTATGCATACATATTTCAAGAGGTAAGTCAAGAATTGGGAAGAATTCAAGGGATCTTGTTCTCTCTAGAATCAATAAATCTGCAGTTGGAATAGTAAGTAGGGCTAAAATAGGAAATTTTCTTGATGAAATTAAAACATATAATTTAGGGAGTCTTAGTGAACAAATAGACACCTTGAAATTACAAAACAAGAAAAGAGCTGAAAGTGATACCTTATCTATCTTTTGTCCTAAGTGCAGAAAGAAACATGCCTTAAGAGAATTCCCTCTTGATTTAAAAATCATAGAAACTTGTGTCATATGTACAGAAAATCATGAAACAAAGAAGTGACCTTCCATTACAGGTCTTAAATCTGTCTACCAAGAGGAAATAGTTCCAACCCAGGTATATCATCTCTGCTTCGTTGCTAGAATACCATGGCAAGGATCCCAAGCTCAATGATTCAATGCACAAATGTATACCCATCCCCCACAAAATATCTGGAACACATCAATGTCATGGAAACAACCTTGGTCTCAACCCCAACCTTGGACACATGAATGGAAAAAATCCTTATGGTAGATAATCTCAATATCAACAATATCCACAACCTTATCCAAAATTTCCACCACAAAATTTTCCTCACACCAATAAACAACCTCAACCTCAATTTCAAAATCAAATCCAAAACTTTCATTATCATTTCCACAAAGGCCAAACCAACTACCTGCTCAACCACTTCCAAACCCAAACAATAAAAATGCACAACCTGTTTACAACATGGAGGGAAAAAAATTTCAAACTTATATGATAACTCCACTAGATCTTAATAATTTTCAACTTAGATCTAGTGGAATATTAGAAAATAAATTACCTTCTGTTGTTATTCAGGAAAGAGAAAAAGATGATCATTTTGATGAAGAGACATATCTTCATCAAAATGAAAATATTCAAAAGAAAAATAATCATTCTGAAGGAGAGACATCTCTTCATCAAAATAAAAATCTTCAAAACCAAACACATGATACTCCAATAAACTCAACTCCCATCATAGAACAACCTTCAGTTTCTATAACAAAACCTCCTTTCCCTGAAAGATTACAAATTGATAAAGTAGCAAAAAAACAAATCATATTTCTTGATTATGATATGTTAGATGAACTGAAGAATGTTTGTATAAAAATTCCTTTGCTACAAGCCATAAAATAAATTATAATCCTTACAAAGAAAATAAGAGAGTTGAGTATAAATAAATTGGGGAGAAAGAGAAAAGAAGTAAAAAGAATACAGCTAGTCAGAAATATTGCAGATATCATGATGGGAAAAACAACAATACAAAAATATTTGGATACAGGAAATCCCATTGTGAAGACACACATCAATGGCATCGTAATACCAAACACATTGATTGACTTAGGAGCAACCATAAACATCATGAGTATACAAACTATGGAACAACTAAAACTTCCAAATCTTCAATATACACCTACATTGTTACAATTGGCAGACAGATATATAATTAAACCCAATGGTGTATTAGAAGACATTTATTTATCCTTATATTCTTGGGAATATCCAGTTGACTTTATGATATTAACTCCCAAGAATAACTTAGGAGGAAATCCATTGATATTAGGAAGACCTTGGTTAGCTACAGTTGATGCCTTCATCAATTATAGAACCGATGGCATGTTTATCTCTGATGGAAGTTCAACAAAGAAATTCACATTATACCCTCTAGAAAAAACAATGATAGAAACAAAAAATGTGGAATGGATGGATGATGACAATGACATACAACTTATTTTTAATATCTCCCAAATTAGTGAAGACAATCAGATTCTAAATTCAATATAAAATAATGAATTATCTTCACAATGTGAGAGCAAAAAGTACTTTCAGAAAAAACACATCATCAGGATTAGGTCTAATGATGTGATTTTTCCGAAAGTACTTTCTACATTATGGATCACAAAAGTCTTAGATCTAACAATGTGAGAGCAATTAAAATTTTCAAGAACAATGCAATATTGAATATTTATCATCCAAACAAATGTCTTTATGCTCTATGGAATAATTTGGCAACTCTTAAATTGAAATATTTATAGGTAAAACTTTAAATGTAAACAAAAATCTGGAAGAATTTCAAAAGAAGAAATTAATGGAAACATTACAAAAACATTCTTCCGCATATGCATGGGAATATACTGACATGAAAGGAATCAATCCTGAAACTTGCATACATCACATATATATTGAGGAGAAATCTCTACCAATCCAACAACCTCAAAGAAGAATGAATCCAAAATTAAGGGAAATTGTAAAAGAGGAACTACAAAAACTGTTGAATGTAAATTTAATCTACCCAATATCACACAGTTAATGGGTTTCACCTTTAATAATTGCCCATAAAAAGAATGAAAAGTGGAGAATATGCATTGATTATAGGGAATTGAATAAGGCAACTTTAAAAGATAATTTTCCATTGCTTTTCATAGATCAAGTTTTGGATAGATTATCAGGGAAGAAATATTTTTCATTTTTGGACGGTTTTAGTGGGTAAAATCAAATTCAGGTAGCAGCAGAAGATCAATGCAAAACCACTTTCACCTATCCATGGGGAACTTATGCTTACCGAGTGCTTCCTTTTGGATTATTCAATGCCCCTACAACATTCAAAAGAGCATTATTAGATATTTTCTCTGATTTAATTCATGATTGTGTGGAAGTATATATGGATGATTTTACAGTCTATGGAAATTATTTTGAAGAAGCCCTAGAAAATTTGGAAAAAATTCTCATAAGATGTAAGGAATCAAATCTCTCATTAAGTCATGAAAAACGATTTATGATATTTACTGAAGGAATTGTTTTAGCAAGCCATATTTCAAGAAATGGAGTTACGTTGGACTCATCTAAAGTTGAAGTTATTTCCAATTTATCAATTCTAAGTTGTCAAATAGATGTTGGGAGTTTTCTTGGTTTTACAGGATACTATATAATATTCATAGAAAACTTCACAAATATTGCATCTCCACTCTTTGAGTTCCTTACAAAAGATTGTGAATTTAGTTGGAATCCTGGTGCCAAAAGGCTTTTGAAACTTTGAAGGAAAAGATCTCTGAAGCACCCATCCTAAGAGGACCAAATTGGAAATTTCCTTTTCATATTTCAATTGATGCTTCAAAAACAGCTCTAGGATCTGTATTGGGACAAAAGGAATTGACTCCTTATGCCATTTATTACACAAGTAAAATTTTAAGTGCAGTAGAGTTGAATTATACTGTTACTGAAAAAGAGTTTCTAGTTGTTGTACATGCCATTAACAAATTTAGACATTACATCACTGGCTATGAAACTTTCATTCACACATATCATTCTGCAATTAGACATCTAATGAATAAATTAATTACTAATGCCAGAATCACAAGATGGTTACTTTTATTACAAGAATTCAATATCACCATTTTAGATCGGCCTTGAAAACGAAACACATTTGTTGACATTTTGTCTAGAATTCAAAATGATAACAATGATGCACCAATAGAAGATATTTTTCCTAATGAATATATTTTTGCAATGTCTACTAAATCTCCATGGTTTTTAGGCATTTCTAATTACTTAGCTAGAGGAAAGATAGCATCATATTTGTTTCCTAGATAAAAGAGGAAAATAATCCAGATGAGTGCATCCTATCCATAGGTAAATGAAGAATTTTACAAGAGATGTCCGGATCTCATCATTTGAAGATGTGTACAAGAAGATATAATTCCTGAGATACTAAAAGCATGTCATGATGATCCATGTGGAGGACACTTTACTGACAAGAGAACTGCCTACAAAATCCTTCTCTTAGGATATTATTGGCCTTCCCTTTTCAAGGATGCCAGGGAATATGTTAAGATGTGTGACAGTTTTCAGAGAATGGTTAAACATGTTCATTGAGATGAAATATCTTTACAACCACAGGTACTCATTGAACCCTTTGAAAATGGGCTCTGGATTTTGTTGGACCAATCAATCCTCCATCAAGACAAAAGGGGTATATTCCTGTGTGCATTGATTATGTCACCAAATTGGTAGAAGCTAAAGAAATTTCCTTTGCTAATGAAAATGTTGTAGTTTCATTTCTTTTTTAGGATATTTTTACTCGTTTTGGTGTACCAAGGAAAATTATGACAGATCAAGGAACTCATTTTACATCCAGAATGGTGTAGAGTATCGTGGAAGAATAAAAAATCAAGCATATAAAATCCACTCCATATCATCCATGGGAAAATGGAAAAGTGGAGTCCACTAATAAAGTGATGGAGGCAATCCTCACAAATACTTTACATTTACATAGAAGGGATTGGGTAGAAAAGCATCTAGAAGCTTTATGGGCCTACCGCACCACATGGAAAAGTACAATAAGACATACCACATGCAGAAGTACAATAAGACATACTCCCTATGAACTTGTTTATGGGAAGCAAGTCTTGTTTCCATTAGAGTTCCAAATAAAAACTTTCACAATAGTAGTTAAACTGGGAATTGACTTGTCATAAGAAAAAAGGCATAGAATGGAACAACTCAATGAGCTTGATGAAATAATACAAGATGAAATTCAAAAGACCAACCTAGTTCAGCAGCAAAGATCCAGATGGCATGATAAATATATCAAGGAAAGAAAATTTCAAGTTGGATATTGGGAACTTCTCTTTGATTCAAAGTTCAAGGATTTTCAAGGTAAATTTCAAACGCATTGGCTTGGGTCTTATGATATTGATCTTGTCTTTGATAATGAAGCAGCCAGGATTAGAACTATTGATGAATAAAAATTTCCCCTTCTTTTAAATGGACATCGACTGAGGATCTATCATAAACCATTGACAAAAGAGGAATATTTCAATATTTTTCAAGATAATGCTGATATAAAGTTGGTTAAGAATAATTATTCTTCTTTCCCAACTTAGAAGTCTTATTTCATTTACTTTTAAATCTAAAAAAAAATAATAAATATATATGTGTGTGTGTGTGTCCAAAAAAAAAAATTTGTATAAGTATTAATTATTGGCATACTTATACAGAAAACATAGGGTGAAAACCAAAAGATCTCTTTTTTCCACCTTACATTTTCTTTATTCTTGTTCTAAAAATCCCAATTCTTTGCATTCCTTTTTTTTTCAGAAAATAAAAAATTAGCTACAGAATTGATGAAATTCTGCAGCTCTGATGGATTTTTGCAGCTCATACATGACAGGTCCTTTTGACTGGAGCAGTTGAAGAATACACTGAAGAATACCTAAAGACAAGACAAAAAGTATTTGGAGGTTAGAAACATCAAAATTTAGGGTATGAAAATGAAAATTTTGTTTAATAATAAGGATGAAAACATCGATATATGAATTAGATGATCAATTTATACCACCAACTCAAAAACGTTATTAAAAGAGCTTATCATGTCAAATCAAAATCCCATCTCATACTCCGCCACTAAAATATCATCATTTCCACAACCACTCCAACATCAAATCTTGGCCTCGTTGGTGAAATAATACAACTCATACTTCAAATGGTCACCTCCATTAAACCTCACTCACGCTCTCAAAAATTCCAAAATCTCACTCATTCAATCACCCTTACATATCATCCATTTTGCAACAGAAGTCATTTACACTCCTAGATCATACCAAAACGCTCAGTCTACTCTGTCAAAGAGGCAGTCTTAAGATAAAGCTTCTCAGTAGCCATGGGAGTAATTGTAAGGACGGAACCTTAAGGGAGTAAATTTATGGAAGGATATCCACAAGTAAAGGAAATTTCATAGAGATCACAATGGCTCAGTTTTGTGGAAAATTTTGAAGGGTTTCATAAGGAGGTTAACAAATCTTTTTCCAAAGTGTTTGATGGAGTTGAGGTAAAAATTGGAGTCATCAAGTTTGCAATCACAAAGTCTTTCATAGCCGAAGCCACTGGACTACCAAGAACAGGAGAAAGATGGTTTAAAAAGAGAGGAATTGAAGGAGAAGGATGGAAAAAATTTCTAAAAAACTGAAGTATGGATACTATCATTTTTAAAAAGGGGATTCCTAGTATAGCTCTTAAAGGTAAATGGAGGAATTTGTTATTGATAATTCAGAACTTCCTTACCTACAAAGGAATGTTTATATGCATGTTCTTTTACCATGCTAGGTTGTTAATGAAATTCCTTCAAGGTAATGAAATAAAGCTTCCATACTTTTTATTCCATAGTTTGAAGAAAATTGTAGGAACTATTCAGAAGAGAATTCATTTTATAGACAATACAATGTATCATCATGGGTCAGTAAAAATTCTCATTGAATTTCACCTTGAAATATTAGGGGATACTTGGTAAAAATTCTTAATTCGGAACCATTTCCAAGAAGGAGATCAAGAACAACCTGGTAGTAGCAAGGAAAAAGGAGGAAGAAAAAGAAAAATTGAAAATGAACAACCACTCCAAGAATAATCAGAATATCAAATCCCCATTGCAAAACTTTTTGGAAAATTCAAGAAGAAAGCATATAAAAGGAATGAGGATAACATAAAGGAGAAGCGAAAATCTATAAATGAGGAAGAGATTAAGATGAATAAAAGCAAGGCCAAATTTAAAAATCCTCTTCAGCCAGCAAGAAGAAGTTATAGACTCAGAAAGATAGTAAAGGAACCATGCTCAAAAGAAACAGGATTTTTTGATTTAGAGGAAGATCCTAGGGTTCCATCACCCACTAGCATTTCACCCACTTAGAGTCCAGGTCGAAGAAATCCAGAGATTGATCCAGTACAGTAGGAAATTTATGATTATATTGAGTCTTTGGAGAAAATAGATGCAGGGAAGACATCATTTTTTGAAGACCAACCTCATAGTCCACGAGAACCTCTAGTTGTGAATACTCTAAAACAAGAAATATTTGAACTAGAGACACTAAATAGGCATATTAAATAGGAAAAAGAACCCTTGAAATTACAGAGCCAGATTGAGAAAACCATAAATGAAAATACTCTTCTACATTTGGGTTTATGGTTAAAGAAGAACAAAAAGTTAAATAAGAATAATAAACAGCTAAGCAAGCAAGTCATAAACTTGAAATATAAACTCTTAATGAGAAATCCAAGGGTAGTTGTAACTACAAGGAAGGCAAAGAAGATGAAATTATATTTTCTATCAGAGGTCTCGGGGAAGATTCAGTAACATGATAAGACTCACAATTTTGTGTTTTTGCATGAGGACATGCAATGGTCTCCTCGTGGGGGAATGTGGAGCCTCAAGACTGTCTCAATTTTGACACTCTTTTTCACTATCTTTCCTTCTTTATGAAAACACCATAAGCTCAAACAAGTGTCGAAATACACATTTTTGACTTGGTAAGGTATCCTAATGATCTATTTTTCATATTTTCAATTGATCCTTATTATTAGAATGAAATTTGTATTTAGCTACAGAATTAATGCAATTCTACAACCAAACTATATTTCTGTAGCCACCACCATGGTTCGACAGGTTCTGAGGTATTAATGGAGAAACAGAATATATGGGCAGTTGAAAAATGATCCGGCCATGGATCCTATCCAAATAATCCATCCAAAATCAAGCAAGAAATTTCCAAAGAATACGATCAAAGGAGTGGTCAACCGAGAACCAAAGCAAGCGAGCGAGATAGTCTGAGCTTCAAGATTTGCTCTGCCACATAGAAAATCGTGAATCAGCGAAATTCTCATTTATGTTCAGAGTTATAGATAAAAATTTCTTAGATTTAGAAGTCGTAAAAGCCTCAGAACATTTAATTCCATACTTTTATAAATAGCAGGCTAAGTAATTGTGTAAAGGAGACGAATGATTGCGAGATTGTGACATCTTTTAAAACTCTGTTTTTATACCTTAATTGAATGAAGAAGCATTCCATAATTCTAATGGGCTTACCTAGGGCTAATACTTCTTTAGTGTATTTGGGACACATTATTGGAGGAGGAGAGTTGAAGATAGACCCCTCTAAGTTTTAGGTCATTGTGAATTAGCCCAAGCCCACTACAGTTACAGAGGTAAGATGCTTTCTTGGGGCAGCACAATATTGGAGGATATTCATTACTAATTTTTCTTCCATTGCAGCTCCGTTACATGCATTGACAAGTGTCAAGAAAGTCTTCCATTGGGGATATATGCAGCAAAATTAATTTTATGCTTTAAAACAAAAGATCAATTCAGCACCGGTATTGGCTCTCCTGGATCTTAGACAGCCATTTGAGATTCAAACAGATGCTAGTGATTACACCATGGGAGCAGTTATCATGTAGCATGGTAAGCCCATTTCGTTTCATTCTGAAAATTTTTAATGGAGCTATGACCAACTATCCCACTTATGACAAAGAGTTATATGCATTGGTACAAATTGTGAAGGAATGGAAACACTATTTGATGGGGAAGGAGACCATTATCCATACCGACCATCAACCATTGCAGTATTTACAGTCACAATCAAAGTTGCAGCATTTAAGACACTTCAAATGGATGGAATTTCTACAACAATTTCATTTGGTTATCAAGTATAAAAAGGGAATATATAATAAGGTAGTTGATATGATTTCTATGCCTATTTTAAATTCATCAATTATACTCAAACACAATTTTGTTATGCATGAAAGTGAACAATATGCATATGATAATGACTTTAGAGATGTGTATGAAATCTTGAGTCAAGGAAACAAAATTGAAGAGTTATATTACCATGTACATAATAGTTTGTTGTATCACTTGGGCAAGTTATGTATTCCACAGGGAGAAAGAAACAGTATCATAAGGGAGGCTCACACTTCATTGATTGTTGGACATTTCGGTGTAGGCAAGACAGTAGTGAATCTCCAAAGGTATTTCTATTGGCCACGCATGTTTGATAGTGTATCTCGTTTCATTAGAGGATGTTCTTTGTGTGTAATAAATAAGCCTAGCAATAGGAAACTAGGATTTTACACTCCACTTATGATACCTTCGCGCCCATGGGAGATTATGTCAGTGGATTTTGTAGGAGGTCTTCCAATGTCAAGGAAAGGTCATGATTACTTGTATGTAATTGTAGATACGTTAAGAAAAAAGTGTATTTTGATGCCATGTAAAAATAAAATTACAGTTGAAAAAATAGCTCATCTTTTCTTTCAAAATGTTTGGGTTCACTTTGGTATTCCTACTTCTATTGTAAGTGATCGAGATTCTCGATTTGTTGGGAATTTTAGGTCAAAATTGTGGGACACGATGGACACTAAGTTGAAGAAGAGTATAATATTTCATCCACAAATAGATGGTCAGACCAACGTGGTAAAGAGGATATTCATTCATCTTCTGAGAGGATATTGCAGCAAACATCCCAATTTGTGGGATGAACAATTGCATTACATTTAGCATGCATACAACAGGGCAAAGGATTCTTCCACAAACACGTCGCCATTTGAGGCATGCCTTGGGTACTTGCCAATATCTACGTTGGACTTCATCTTTTTGAAAGATGTTGCTATTGATGGTCATATCAACATAGATAAATCAAAGAATTTCATTGAGCAAATTCAGTTGGTACATCACACAGTGCAAGGACAATTTGAAAAGAGTCAAAGCAACTACAAGGCAAGGCATGATAAACACCATGTTGATCATATATTCCAAGTTAGCGATGAAGTTTGGTTATATATCAGTAAGAGAGACTTCAAGGGGAAGGTAAAAATATTAAGCCAATCCATTTTATGGTCCTTTTAAAATTCTGGAAAAGATTGGTAACAATGCATTTAAGCTAGATTTGCCTCCTTATATGCAAATACACTCTATTGTTAATCTTAAGAATTTGAGATTGTTTGAGCCTCTGTTGATTGATAATCAAGTATAACATGTTCATCTACCATCAATAGATGATTGCTCGCTAGAATATCTTGATTAACTTCAGCAACATCTCATACTTGACAGAAGAACCAGAACTTCAAGGAGAGGGAATGTCAAATACCTTCGAGTGGGACTCAAAGGAAAAAATCCTTCTAAGGCCAAATGGATGGAGATTGAGAAGGTGAGGGAGTTTTACCCTCACCTATTGAACAATTGATATTATCTTTTGGGGTCCGAAAGGCTTCTAGTGGGGAGGAATGATCAAGCGCTCAGTGTTAAGCTCAAAAATGGAAGTGCTCAGAATCGATTGGAACTTGAATGAAAGTGAAGAGCTCGTCACCAGGAATCCAGGGTAATTTGTTTCATCAAAAACTGACTCCATATGTGAAAGTTATAGCCTGTTGTTAATTTTCCTAAACAGCTAAAATTTTGCAAAAAATGACAGAATGGTGACATGTCAACCTAGTCAGAAGAAAGAAAAAAAAAAGGATATTCTAGGAATATTCCTCCATTTTTTCTAATGACATTATTCCAAGTGTCAATCTGTGGATGGTTTCTAAGTGGGTGACTTGTTTCAATTTCATTGGATGTGGGAGGAACCAATGGCATGAGGAGACGTGGCTAGCCCGGAGGCCGCCACGTGCCCCCTTCCAAGGTCCAAATTTTAGCTATGGTCAAAGTTTGAATTTTCGAATTTCATAGTTCAAATGTCAGTGTATATATATTTTTGTGAAAAATTATTGTCACAGGTGGAAGGGCGAAGGTTGGGGTCAACCCCATGACCTCCCCCGCACCAACACAACACAACACCAATATGTTGCACTATGAGACTTATTAATAAATGTTTTCGGATTTCATTTGAATTGAAACCAATTGACCATTGGGCGGAGGATGGGGCCAGCCCCGCGGGCCAGCCCCCTCACCACAAGACCATAGAGCTACGACCAGGAGCGGGGCACTCCACTAAGTGCGGGGTTAACTTTTAAAGTTTTGGCAATATGTTTCTTGTATCCTTTAATATTGAATTGAATGTTCTTGATGGAAACTCTCTGGCAAAGGATGAAGACAATGTCTGTATGAAGAATCTCAGCATTCTATCAGAATATTTGTACAGAAAATTGGTTAATTTTAATATGTCACAATGTATACGTGCGTTTGTAAAGGAAAATTTGCGTATGCACGCAGATAAGTACGTTCCAAGTCGCGTATCCCCTTTTGCGCTCTAAAATTATGATACCAAGGGACTTTAAAATGGTATTAGCACACAGTATTGAGTGTTGTATTTTCTATTTGATTTCGTCTATGGATACCACCAGCTGTGGTGTGGTTTTGACTCATGGTATTGGTAAAGGCTAAATCTATATAAGGAGAAGAAGATCATAGTGCAATGTGTGCATGAGTAAGGGTTGTTAATGAATAATTTTCTCTGAGGTATATCTGCATGGGATGAACTTTGTTTTAATTGATAGATCTGAATCTATGATGCACCCATGGATACAATGATGGTTCAGGATCTCTAGATCTGAAATGACTATGCTCTTGTGTGATTCATTGAATAAATGACTAGATCTATGACTTGGCGCAAGTTTGCCGAAGACAAATGAAGAAATCTATGTAAGTTCTATGGATTTGGTTCATTCTGCAAAGCTTAAATATACAGATCGATGCGCTAGTTCGTCTTAGTAAAATCGCGTATATACGCGGGTTCGCTTCAGAAAAGGTGCGTATGGAAGTTAGGGTTTTCTGAAGCTTATTGCAGAGGTCTTTTTTTTATTCCTGTTATTTGTCTGTTGTCTATCAATGAAGTCTTCTTGTAGATATAGGTTGTCTGAATATTGTATATGCTGCTAAGTTGATTATGCACAAATCTGATCAATGATAAACATGGTTGATGGTGACTGACTGTCGAATGGCTCTACATTGCTGAGAAAATGTCTGACTGAAAGCCTCAGATTTGAATTTGATCACATTCTGAAAGACAGTATACACAGAATCATACGCGGGTTGATGCAAAGAAAAGTGTGTATACACATAGCTTCAATGAAGTAAAGTAGCTTATTCATCTCAGGTGATGAAAATAGTATGCACAGAGGCATATGCAAGTTGGTGTGCAGGAAAGCGTGTATACACGCAACTTCAGTGAAGCAAAGTAGCGTATGATATTTTGATGACTGTTCAGGGTTGAGTTTGTATCTGCATATTTTTTCTGAAGTCTGGGTTATTTTTGATGTTCTAATTACGGTGGTTTCACTGTTCTGATTGAAGTATTGGGAAAAGTTTATGATTTCTGATATTAGTGAAGGGTTGTGTTAATGTTATTTGATCCAGAATGAAAATTAATGAAACGTGGTCGGAAGTGGGTTTTAAGGTTGAAGCCTTCAGTATGGAAGTAGAAGATTTCTGCCAATATAAGTTGGTGTTCTGTTTAGGGGGTTGAAGCTCCTTTCCAAGAGTGGCTGGGAAACGAGAAGAAAGGGGGTTGTAGCTCCCTTCCAGTAGCAGCTGGAAAACGAGAGAAGGTTGTAGCCTTCAGCAGGTAGAAGCCTGCGTAATGATATGATTCTGCATCAGTACATATTGTAAATATTCTTTTATAATAATAAATTTTGAAGACAGAGATGACAGCAACGGTGGTTTTCTCCCAAATTGGGTTTCCACCTTAAATCTTGGTGTTCATGTGTGTTGCTCTTATGTGATGATTTATACTGTCGTTATTGCACATATCTACTGGTTATATAAACTGATGCATGACTGTTAAATATGAGATAAATACTGTTCTTGGAAAGTTTTCTAATCTGTAAATTTATATCAGTATACGCTAGTTTCTTTCAGTAGATCTGCGTGTATACGCGAGTTGGGTTCATTGAAGCTGTGTATTGAATTTTGTAAAAGAAAAAATTAAAATCTTATCAGTAAGCTCTAAATATTGATTCACCTCCCCCCCCCCCCCCCCCCTCTCAGTATTTTTCCAACAATTGGTATCAGAGCGAGGTCCTTTTGAAGAAGCTTAGCCGCTAGAAGGAAGATCAGCCAAGATGAGAAATCAATATGGGACAGCATATATCAGGCCTCCACTCTTCAACGGGAACAATTTAATCTTCTGTAAGACAAGGACAAGATCCTACCTTCAGTCTCTTGGAGCAGATGTATGGGCTATTGTTGAAGGTGGTTATCAATATCCAGCCTCAGTTCCAACAGATGCAATGGTAAGAAATAACTATGAAACAAATGCAAAGGCGGTCAATGCATTATTGGGGAGTCTGACTGAATCAGAATTTCTCAAAGTCATGCAGTTGAATACAGCAAAAGATATATGGGAAAAAATTATTCTAAGATATGAAGGTGATACAAAGGTAAAAAGTGCTAAACTCCAAACTCTCAGAATTCAATATGAAAATATAAGGATGCATAATGAGGAGAGCATTTCCAGTTTCTTTTTACGTCTAGATGATATTTTAAATCGTATGAGAAATTTGGGTGAAACCATAACTGACACTACTCTGGTTGAAAAAGTTTTAAGATCTCTAACTTCAAAATTTGAGTCAAAAGTGTCTGCTATTGAAGAGAAGCAGGATCTTCGAAATATTACTATTGTTCAACTTCATGGCATTCTAACCGCATGTGAAATGAGAAAATGAGGATCATCTGAAGTCAAAGAAGTCTTCTTTAGAGCTGCTACAAAAGGAAAAGAAGTACAAGAGACAGAAGGATCAGGGTATCTTTCAGAAGAAGATGAGGTAAATTTTGTAAATAAACTCCAACTTGGCACTGGAAGGTTCAGAGGTAAGCTTTCTTTCAAATGTTTTGCTTGTGGAAGATTTGGTCACTATGTTGCTAAGTTACCTCATAAAGAAATTCATGAAAAAGGAAAGGAAGTGGCAAGAAGAAATAATAATCGGTTTAGCAATAGAAAAAGTTATTATACTCATGAAGATAGTGATGGGTTATCAGACAGTGAGGAAGAATCTGATCAAGATATTAGACTTATCATGGAATTTGAAAAAGAGCCTAGAGAGGATAAGGATACATTTATGGATGCTCTAGAAGATAATGATTTTCTTGAAGAAATCAATCAGCTCAAAATATGCTTGGAAGAAAACAAAATATCCATAGAAACTCTAAAGAATCAGCTTGTAGAAAATGAGAAACACAATGAGAAATTAGAATGTGAAATAGTAAGTCTAAGGAAAGAAATTGAGAAAGTAAAAATCTTGAATCTTAGATTTGCTAAAGGTTCTGAAACCTTAGATGAAATTATCAAGGTACAACGTTCTCCTCTTTTAAAGATAGGTCTTGGATATATCGGAGAATCTTCTTATTATTTAGCACCAAAAGCAGCTACAGCTAGCCTACAACATTTTGTCATCCAGCAAGGGAACAAAAAAACCTTACAGGTAAAGCATGACCACTTCAATACAAAGAACAACAACAGAAATATCCTTCAAAGAAATACCAATCAACAGGTAAACACAAATAGAAGATTCCATGATCGCAGAAATTTCTTATTTAATGGACAATGTTTCTCATGCCATAATTTTGGTCATAAAGCTGTTCAATGTGTTGCATACAAAGCCATCATGACTAGAGAAGCAAGAAAGAAAATAATTGAGACTGGAATAAAGAAGAATACATATAACAACTTTGCTCCTCTACAAATTGAAATTGAATGTGCTTATTGCAATAACTATGGTCATGAAGAATCAGAATGCAGGAGCAAACTTTAGCCAAAAGAGCATATACCTTCAACCTCCAAAGTATGGAGAAAGAAGTAATTACAGGTTGAGAACTGTGGCATAGCTTTATTTGCAGTTGGAGAGGAAAATCAATGGTACATTGATAGCGGATGTTCAAAACACATGACAAGTGACAGAAATAAACTTCTTGCATACAATGCTCTAGAAAAGGAAAGAATGTTACTTTTGGA
This sequence comes from Pinus albicaulis, assembly GCA_034641835.2. Lineage (NCBI taxonomy): Eukaryota > Viridiplantae > Streptophyta > Pinopsida > Pinales > Pinaceae > Pinus > Pinus albicaulis. The sequence continues at coordinate 559,809,241 of CM076572.1, forward strand.
AATGATACTCCTGCAGTTATTAAGGGAAAAGGTTTTGTTTTTCTAAAGGAAAAGGTGAAATCTAAAAATTTTATGTATGTGGATGGATTAAAGCATAACCTGTTAAGTGTAAGTGATCAAGGAACTGAAGTTGTCTTTAGCTCAAAAAAATGTGTGGTATGTGATCTTGACACAGGAAAAACAATAGTAAAAGGAACTAGAACACCAAGTAATTTGTATGTATTGAAAGGTTGTAAAGAACAATTTTACTTGGGTAAATCTTCAAAAAATTGGTTATGGCATAGAAGATTGGGGCATTTGAGCTTCTCTCAAATCAACAAATCTAGCAGACTCAAAGTTGTTTGTGATCTTCCCAACATTACTCTGCCTAAAAGTACCATATGCAAATCTTGCCAATTCGGTAAGAAAACCATAGTGCAATTTAATGCCAAAGAAAGATCAGCTAGTAAGCCTCTTGAACTCATTCATACTGACCTATGTGGACCTGTAAGGAAAAATTCACCCCGTGGAGAACAATACTATATTTTGTTCGTTGATGATTTCTCTAGAATGTGTTGGATTGGGTTGCTAAAACACAAAGATGATACATTTGAAAATTTTCAGATCTTAAAAGCCCTGGTTGAAAATGAATTAGATTTAAAAATCAAGTGTCTTAGATCTGACCGAGGAGGTGAATATATATCAGATCAATTCTTTGATTTTTGTGAACAACATGGTATAAAAAGACAATTTTCTGTAGCTGGTACCCCACAACAAAATGGCGTAGCAGAAAGAATAGAACAGTTCAACAAATGGCCAGAGTTATGCTTGATGATTCTAGAACACTTGAAACATTTTGGGGAGAAGCAGCACATACAGCGGTAAATATTCTTAACAAGGCACATGTTCGTGTAAATAGTGATAAAACTCCATATGAGCTCTGGTATGGTAATCTTCCCACTGTAAAGCATTTTAGAGTTTTTGGAAGCAAATGCTTTATCAAGAAAAACGATGAAAAACTTGGCAAGTTTGAACCTAGAGCAGATGAAGTAATATTTCTTGGTTACTCTTCTAGGAGTAAAGCATATAAATGCTACAATAAAATACTTTGAAAGATTGTTGAATGCATTGATGTTGTAATTGATGAGTCTCTCAGCTCCAAAAGAGGAAATACAAACAGTGAATGAAGATGATGGTGATGTATATATTCCTGCATCAAATAGAAATGATATAGACAGTGAACCCAATGAAGCATTAGAAGATGATCTATCTGAAAAAGCTCCATCCAGGTATGTTCAAAAGAATCATCCAAAATCTCAAATCTTGGGAGAAAATGGATCAGGTGTCCAAATCAAGCTATCTGGCATTTTTATCCACTATTGAACCACATAATGTCAATCAAGCTAGCAAAGGTGAATGTTGGATTCAAGCCATGAATGAAGAACTTGATCAGATTGACAAAAATCATACTTGGGAATTAGTTCCAAGACCTCATGATAAAAATGTTATTGGAACTAAATGGATATTCAAGAACAAGTTAAATGAAAATGGAGATGTTATTAGAAACAAAGCTAGACTTGTTTTTAAAGGGTATGCTCAACAAGAAGGCATAGACTTTGAAGAAAAATTTTCTCATGTTGCTAGAATTGAAGCCATAAGAATGTTTCTTGCATTTTCAAGCTTTCGACAGTTCAAAGTTTATCAAATGGATGTTAAATCTGCTTTCCTCAATGGTGATCTAGAAGAAGAAGTGTACATAGAACAACCTGAAGGATTCATCTTGGAAAATGATGAAACACTTGTTTTTAAACTTAAAAAGGCTTTATATGGTCTCAAACAAGCTCCAAGAGCATGGTACTATCGTCTTGACAAATATCTTCATCAACAAGGATTTTCAAAGGGATCTGCTGATAGCAACTTATACACAAAAATTGAAAATGATAAACTATTGATTGTAGTTGTATATGTTGATGACATCATTTTTGGAAGTAATGAAGAATCCATGAGTCAGAAATTTGCTTCTATTATGCAGCAAGAATTTAAATGTCTTTACTTGGGGAGCTAACATTTTTTCTTGGCTTGCAAGTACAACAAGCAACAGATGGCATATTTTTATCACAAGCAAAATATCTTAAGAAAATTCTGAAGAAGTATGGAATGGAAGACTGCAAACCTGTCAGTACACCAATGATAACTGGGTGTAACCTCAGTTCTCATGATGATTCTCCCACAGTGAATCAACTAGAATACAGATCCATGATTGGAAGTCTACTTTATCTCACTAGGACAAGTCCAGACATCATGCATGCAGTTGGAATTGTTGGACGATTCCAAGCTAATCCAAAAGAGTCTCACCTTCAGGCTTTAAAAAGAATATTCAAATATCTACAAGGGACTCAAGACTTTGGACTATGGTATCCAAATAATGTTGATCTCACTCTTCATGCTTACACAGATGCAGATTGGGCTGGAAACGTTGATGATCGTGTTAGCACTCAAATCTACCTCAGGCTGAAATGAAGTAAAACTCAAGGCTACATCAAACCACGCTCAGCCTCGTAGCTAGCCCTACGAGGACAGGAGAGGGATCTCTCCGTCAATCTCGAGAAAAGGCAGATTTAGACATTTTGGCAATAAGAACCGATTTTTAGCCTAGTAAAGAGATAAAGTGTTCTATTTTTGGTTTTTTGGGTTTTCGATTGAGTAATGGGAAAACAAGTTTTGAGTCCGGGGATAAGGTCGACCTTCGCAGTTCAAGTCAGCGTTGGTGTAGGATGATCTTGATGCTTTAAATTGATGTGTGGATAGATTAGAACGGATGAGGAGCTGAAGAGGGCAAAGAAGAACTTGATCCTCTCCAAACTAAATTAGAAAACATATAGAACTAACCGAATTCAAAGGCTAAGCACTCGTAAACAATGGATTCAACCTATTTCACTATTTCAATTTATTCACTGCCATAATGAAAGGATGGCAACATTAAACATGAAGAAACTGCTAGTAAACAAGGGGGAAACATCATCAAGAACAGAACAACACAAGGCATCCCATAACAAGTGCCGCAAACCCCCGATCTTTCCTTAGCCAAAATATGAAAAATATGTACAATGATATCAAAAGTATCCCAAGAGTCCAACTCCGTAGAATGCCTTAAATTACAATATATAGATCACTCTAACCCCTTTCCACTTAGGGGCCTTATTTCTTCAAAGACTCGCTCGCACTTCTGTGGTATATATTACTACACCCAGGGCAAATAACCACTTGCCTCTAAAAGAGTGGAAACTGATCCATTACATGATTTTTTACTCATTTGAGAGTGAATCTTCTAGAAGAGATAAAACAAGCCAAAGTTACATATCAAACATGAATTTACATCATAAAAACCCAAGAATTCTATCCATAAGCAAAACTGGTCCATAATAGGCGAAATACTGAGCTGGCAGCTGAAAATTCAGAAAAATCTCTAGGTGGGTCGCTCCTGAACTGCGTGGGTCGCTCATGTTCCAGGCTGATTTGGAGGTAGCTCCCGGAATCCAAATTGAGCTCATGATATCTCGTTGGAAAGCCCTGGATGTCTACTTTCCAACCCAAGTGAAATTTCTGAATTTGGAGTTGATTTGACCCTCCAAAACCTCATTCTCCCAAAGGTACTTCCTGCTGGTGCAAAAGGTGGCAGCAAGGTGATTTTCATGGTGTTTTTGAGCTGTTTGACCATCCAGATTTTGTTGAAATGCTAAGTTGACTTTAGAGGATGCATAATTAACCATGAAAAATCCAAAAATGTAAAAATCTCTTCCAGCAAGTGTCTCAAAAAAAAAGCGAGCGCATGAGCGCGCGACCCACGTAGCTGCAAAACCTGTTTTTTAGACCAAAAATTTGAAAATGACAAAATTTTCTCCGAATTTGCCCAAATTCGGAGCGGAGGTCCTCCATCATGTGTCCCGCCCAGTCAATGAATCCTCAGCCAAAATCCGAAGTGGATTAGGCCTTTTCCGCCGTCGAAGTGCTTTGCGCAACCTCCTCTTCATGATCTTCATCCTCGCTTTGCAAACATGCATGCGAGCCCAGTAATGGCCTTTCATGTGGCGAAGCATGTCTTTGTCTCGATTTGCCTTCACCAACAGCTTCTCCAGATGTATATTTACCCGCGTGAGTACAGTATCTCTGTCAGCTGGTGTCATGTCACCGGGCCTCTTTCGATTCCACTGTCTGTCCTCACGGATTTGGCGCACCTCATAAAATGTGAGCTCATCCTCGAGCTGTTTGTTGCGCCGCTCCAAATAGTTAATCACCCACTGAGCCTTCTGCAATTGGTCTTTCAGCTGGTCATTCTCGGCCCTTTGCTCCTGGATGACTTCCCTCAGCTTCGAGCTAGGAGAGCCCGTATCAACATCAATGACTGTCATATCGGTGTCCCGGCCTCCTGATGGGCCCTCATCATGCATGGGCCTCTTGCCCTTGTCTTGTACCTGTACCTGCACTGAAGAAGAAAACGAGACCCTTTCCACATCACGTGGAGATAATACTCACCGTGTCGATGAAGTCGGCAGGACCCCTTCCACCTCACCTGGAGATAGTACCCGTCGTGTCGCTGCAAATAAGGCCATGTGGCCTCGCTGATATGTCTGAACCAAAGGAGTGATGATATGCTCAACCTCAAGCATGTCCGGCTGGTGTGAGGGCTCTCCTGCATCATGAACTGCCTCGGGAGGCTGCTGTGGCACTCTGAAAAAGTCTCTAGAAATGAAATCCTCTCAAGTGATGCCCTGCTCCGCCAACTGATGTAACACCAAGATTTTGATCAAAGTGAAATGGTATATACTCCTGTACTACTGCACTGGGCTCGTCTTCTTCTACACAAATGTCACCATCCTCTCTATGTTGCGGTGTATGAAATACGGAATATTCATCATACGCACCCTTGTGAAGTGCATCAGCAAACGAACATGGTATGAGAAAAGACGAGCATACCTGCCCTCACAACTAAAATACTGAATAATGAGCCTCATGAGTGGTGCATACTCATCTCTCAAGAATCTGAATGGAAAAACTCTGCTCAAGTAAGCCATATATCCAGTTTTAATGTATGGCTCATAGTGAAATTTCTCTAACTGCTTACCCTTGTTCCATTCCTCGCCCATGTTCGGTATACCAGTGGCTTGAGCAATAGTTAAGGGTGATACAATGAAATCAACCCCAGCAAGGCTTACCCGACCATCCCGTAAATGAAGAACAAACAGGCGGGCCAATTCACGATGAGGCCGGGTTTGTGCAACCATCTCACAAAATCTAAAACATGACAACAATCGAAAACAATCCATAGCTAATGGACATGCCTGCAACCGAGCAAAAGAAGTAGGCTCCTCTCTGCGATGATCACCACTTCTATGTTCTCTGTGGGACCCCCGTGGCACATTACCTTCAGTCACTGAATCACTGCCCGACCCTGGCTCATATTCTGAATCTGTCTCCGACATGGCTCTGACCAAGCTTTTGGCAATGTGTATACTGATATGAAAGCAGTGCAAACAAAGTTAGGATGTATGTTTCAACACCCAACCAATATTCCCACCGTCAAAGCACCATAAGGAAACAAACCATGGATAAAATCTATGTTTTAGATGGATTGGAAAAGAGTCACAATCTCTGTGTTTAAATGCAAGTGAAACTTTGATCAAAGGGAGCGGGCAACTTTCAAAATATCGAACAAATCTTATCAAAGGAGAGCATGGCATCAATAGAATGTATTTGTCTATGAGTAATAACAACAAAGGTGTCAATGGGCAGTTTGAAACAAAGTCATGAGAATGTTTTTGCATTGGGCAGTGAGACATAATACAACCACAGTCACCATGGAACAAAGGTTTTAAACATGGTATAATAATAGCAATGGTCACAATGGCATAATGGGCATGAGAGCAATATGGTTTTGATATTATATGCAAGGCTGGATGTGTCACTGATATAAGATAAAAAGAAAACTCATGCAACCATAGATTCTCATTTCAAAACCCTGAAAACAATATTGCTATGACTGTGATGTTTAAATCCTCCATTTGAAATGTTTGCAACCACCAACGATGCCACCAATGCATTCAAAAACATCAAGCAATTGCTAGAAACCTGTTTGAAGGCCGATGAATTGATCCCAAGCAAGACTGGGCGCTCAGAATGAATTTCCGAACTTCTGTATTTGCGTGGGTCGCTCACCTCCTGCGTGGGTCGCTCGGCCCAGGTGGGTCGCGCCCCTTGCAACTTCACACTGCTGAAATGACCTACGTGGGTCGCTCTGCCCAGGTGGGTCGCTCGCGCCCAGGTGGGTCGCGCGAGCCCCACAACTCTGTCCACGCAGTTTAAAACTCTGAAATCGGCCCTCCAATCTTCAAAACACGATTTGGGTGCTATGGATTTGTGAAAATGAAACTTGTTTGGCTTTTATACATGATACAAATATCTTCACAATCAGATTTTGTTTCAAATCTAATTGCAAACCCATATTACAATGTATTGTAATTTCACTTTTGGATTTTCAAATACAAACTTCCTTTGGCTTTTTTTGAGGTCGATACTAATGATTTTGCTGTCTTCTTGCAGGGATATGGCTATCTTGGCTAGAGAAAAGACCAGGGGTCTGCTTTTGACAATGTCTTCATGGCGGAACAATTACAATTTATTACAAAATGATAATGACAAATTTCTAGTTCCAAAACAGAGTTTTGGACTAGAAATATATATTTTTTTAAATGTTGATGATAATAAAATAAAAATCACAAGTGCTGGACTTTCCTCACCTTGCAGGCTTTATGACTAGTATATAAATGACTCAAAAACCCTAGACACCAAGACCTAGGACACTTATTGACATTTTTAATGACCATATATGTAATGACAATGACTATGAATAATTTTTTGAAGAAAATTTTTAAAATAGCGCTGCAGGTATAAACATGAGGAAACATAGGACGACAGACCCCTTCGTCAGTTCATGGCATGATCCTAGTGAAATGCAACGAAGTGGAACAAGCGGGACACCTAATAATGAATATGCAAAAGACGAAATGATCACTGACGGAGGGCTGCAAGGGCCGACTCTAACATTGGCTCCAATGGGGATGGTGGCTCCATGGAGATGCCAAGAACGGCAGATCTCTGGGGGAGTCAGACAGTGCCTTTCATCCATTGGGCGATGGAATCATTATTTCAACTGACAAGACAAACTTTGGACAATTTTATTGACTGCAGATTTGACTAACAATGGACTGTAATTTGACAAAAACTGACTAGACTCAAACTGATATGACTTTAAACCAGCAAACCGATAAAACTTAACTTTACAATCTCAAACCATCCAACCTCTATTTCCAGAATTATAGCCTTCGCTCCGGACCCCAGACTGAAAATGAGAGATTAGTGCACACTTGCAATGAAACAAAGTAAAATGATATATACAATGAAAATGAGATCAGCAGCAAGTACTCAGAAATAATAGCGCGTCAGCAACCGACCATTGATCGGTCCACCAGGACAATCATCTCCATTCATTTCTTTGAGAAGAAATGCATTCTGCCCCCGATACGCTGCAATCTTAAACGGTCCCTTCCACAAATTCTCAAATTTGTCGTGCTTTCCCTTGTCTTCATTACGGGCATCCCATTTCAAAACTACTTCATCCAACTGAAACTTATCTGATTTTGCCTTTCTGTCGTAGATCTTCTTTATGCGCTCCTGCAACTTGAAAGTATTTTGAAATACCTCCTCTCGTGTCTGTTGTAAATGAATCATCTCATTAATCCTCCGCTGCATAGGATCCTCTTCACTTCCAGCCTCCTGAAGCAATTTGACCACCGGGACAGCAAGTGAAGTAGGAAAAACTGTATCCGTCCCATACACCAACTCGAAAGGAGACATGCCAATAGACTTTTTCTGACTTACCCTATCAACCCATAATGCATTTACCAACTTTTTGTGCCAAGCCTTCTTGTTGATTTCCAGCAATTTCTTAATGATATTCACCAAGGATTTATTTGAAGATTCCGCCAAGCCATTTCCTTGCGGATGGTAGGCGGTCGAATGTCCCAAGGTAATATTATACTTAAAGCAAAAATCAACCATCCTCTTAGACTTAAAGGCTGCTGCATTATCTGTGATTATTTTACTAGGACACCCAAAGCGTGACAGAATATTGTTTTCAAGGAAAGAGATAATTACCGCATCAGTGGCCTGTCGAGTGGGAATCGCCTCAATCCACTTCGTGAAGTAGTCTGTAGCTGTCAAGATCCATCTATGCTGTCCGGGAGATGCTGGGTGGATTTCCCCGATAAAATCCAATCCCCACTGCTGGAATGGTGCACTAACTTCGATTGGTTTTAGAGGCAAAGGCCGTAGTTTCTGCTTCCCTTCGAAAATTTGACACTCGTGACAATTTTTAACAGCCTTGAACACATCAGAAAACAAAGAAGGCCAATAATACCCCGCCCTTAGAATTTTATTCGTTGTGGTCTTCCAAAACAAATGACCTCCACAGTCACCTTTGTGAAAATCCTCCAAAACTCTTTGAGCTTCCTCTTCTACCAAACAATTCAACAACATACCTCCAGGGTCTTTCCAATACAATGCAGAATTCAAAATGCAGAATTTAGCAGCTCTTAACTTCAATGTTCTACTCTTATTTTTAGGCATACCGGGCGGTGTAGACAAATTCTGAAGCACATATAAAATGTCAGCATACCAAGGAGAAGAAACAAAAATATCGGATACCTGAACGGACACACTTTCCTCTTCTTCATCAGACATGGCAGCAATCAAATTTATGTCTAGAGCATGCAGATTTGTTTCAGCCATAAGCTTGGCGAGTCCTTGTCCTTTGATCAGCTTGGTCGGTTTAATCTCCACATCGTATTCTAACAACGCAGCGATCCACTTACCTCTTCTTCCTTCTGGATCTGCCTGTACCAAAACATCTTTAACTGCTGCGTTAGGAACATATGCTGTAATATGGGAATGCAATATGTACACACGGAAATCCTTCAAAGCCTTTACAAGCGCAAGTGCTTGTTTCTCAATGATATTATACTTCAATGCTCCATCTCTTATGATCCAACTGAAAAAAGCGATGGGCTTCTCAACTCCATCCCTTTTTTGCATCAAAACAGCTGCCAATGTATGCTCAGAAGCGAAAGAAAATAAAATGAAGTCTTGTGTGTAATCGGGGCTGATTAAAATAGGGGCTGAAGAAAGAGCTATCTTTACAAAATTGAATGACTTTACTGCCTCTTCTGTCCATCTTACCTGACTGTCCTTTTTCAGCATGTTCGTGATTTCTCTAAGGTGTTCTGCAAGATTGGGAATGAAACGACGCAGAAAATTCATTTTACCATTAAATGATTGTATCTCTTTCTTGTTCCGGGGCTGTTCAATCTGCTGTATGGCTTCAACACGTGCAGGATCAACTCGAATGCCATCTTTCGATATGATGTGGCCAAGGAGCTTTCCTTCATCCATGGCCAAAAGGCTCTTCTTTGGATTCAGCGAAATGCCATATTTTCTGCACTTCTGGAAAACAATTTTCAGATGATATAAATGTTCCTCATCAGAATTGGAAAACACAGTTAGATCATCAAGGTAAACAACCAAAAACACATCTTTCTCATTGGCAAAATCCATGTCCATTGCACGCTGAAAGGTAGCGCCTGCATTCTTTAAACCGGACGGCATCTTTGTGTAATGAAATGTTCCCCAAGGAGTGGTGAACGCAGTCTTGTCACGATCATCTTCCTGCACTAAAATCTGATTATAACCTGAGTATCCGTCGAGTAGTGACATCCTTGATGCTCCCACTACTCGCTGCAATATGTGATCCATCTTTGGCAGCGGATAATTATCCTTTAATGATACCTTATTCAGATTTCTGAAGTCAATACATAAATGGATCTCACCTGTCTTCTTTCTCACGGGCACCAAGTTTGATATCCAATCTGAAAATCGAATAGGCACAATGATTCCTGACTTATACAACCTATTTACCTCTTTTTCGATTGATGGTAGCAACTTTGGATTGATCCTCCTCAACTTTTGACGAAAAGGCTTCTGATTTGGTTTGATGGGAATAGTATGCTGAATGATGTTGGTATCATATGTTTTAAGATCTGAATAATCCCACGCAAACACATCAGAAAATGAAGATAACAATTTCACATATTCTGCTCTTACCTTTGGTGACAATGACTTTGACAATTTTACCATCTTGGGATTCTCAGCTGTCCCAATATTTACCTCTTCGACACCCTTCTCTGTTGGCCTCAATGTAGGCTTACGAGCTACATCGTCTTGATCAAACAAATCTTCCAAAGGAATCAATCCCTTAGGAATGATGTTATCCTTCAGTTGCAGCACATCCATTTGATTTATCTGTATGTCATCAATACCATCATCAAATTCTGTATCTATGGAGGTATCTTTAAACTTACCTTTATTCTGCAGAAATTCACTAATTTCCTCATCATCCTCAAAAACTTGCCAACATCGCTGATTGTCTGGAACGGTGGGCCGGTGTTTCACATGTATCTCAAACTTGTTGCTGGAATTCATTGGAATCTTAAGATTGCTTGTTGCCTTAGCAAGTCCATCAGCAACACCATTTTGTATGCGGGGCACACATGTCAAAGTATGATCAGAAAATAACTTCAGAATATCCAAAACTGCATTTCGGTAAGCCCTCATGCGAGGATGCTTAGCCTGAAACTCACCTTTAACTTGCTTTATCACTAATTCTGAATCACCATATACCACAATCCTTTTCGCATTCAGCTTCTTGAGAATCTTAAGACCAGCAATAAGAGCCTCGTATTCCGCTTCATTATTAGAACAATCGAATGCAAGCTTGTAAGAACACACTCTCACATTGCTCGGAACTTTATCAGGAGCGGAAAATGGACTTCGAATCCACACACCAATCCCAGCACCATCGCTGCCCACTGCACCATCAAAATCCATGGTCCAAAGACCATTTTCATCATCCTCTAAATGCTGAAACTGTGTCGGCTCTGTTTTTCCTGTTTGCTGCCCATTGTCTTCAGCTGATTGCTCCAAAACAGCTTGTTTTTCTCTTCTTTCTTTTTGCAAAACTTCTCTAAAATTCTCATTTATTTATGGTATGTCTTCTGCCTGAACTAATTTACTTTCTACATCATTAAAACTATCAGCAAGCAACACAAACGACTCTAAATCAGTATGTACATAATTCACAGGATGATTGACTGGCTTCTCTTTGCTAGTTATCATGTATTTCATCTTCTGCTCACGATACAACTTTCTCATTTGACCGAAGACTGGAATTGTATCATAAGAGAAATCTAATTGAAGTGTACCTTTCAACTTTGCTCCCCAAGATCTTGCAAGGAGCATCCCGAAACGTGGAGGAATGTCAGCAACCACCACATCCATCAAAACATTCTTCGCTGGAATTTGATCTAAACTTACCACCAAATCTTTGATGAGCCCTATACACTTTACCCGGCTGGAATCGAATGAATACAAATCATGATACTCTCTTGTAATGTCTAATCCCAACTTTTCCATGATTTCCTTTGGCATCAAATTGTGCGAAGCACCCGAATCGAGCATAGCATTGTGCAATATATATTCATGCAACCTCAAACTGATGTAAAAAGGAGGAACATTACTGTCAGGAGACTCACCATTTAATGCAGGCCCAAAAAGCAATTCCGGCTGATCATCCTCAACATTTACCGTGTCAATCATTGGATCAAAGTTCAGAATTTTGGTGACTTGACTACGGTAACTGCTGTTCTTCATAATCTCCGTCAAAGGAATGGATATTTTCAGTTTTGAAATTTCATTTTCCAAGCTAAATGCTGAAACCTTCTTGACCTCTTTGATTGGAATATCCTTCTTTTCAACCTTGTCTTTCACTATACTTGACTGATTTACCTTCTCAGCTGATGATACTTTACTTGCTGCGGGGTCAATTGTCTCTTTCCCTCTTTTCTGCGGTATTGGTGAATCTGTCTTCGGTGCTGAAGCTTCCTTTCTTTTCTGAATGGGATTTATAGGCACATCTCGATTTCTCAATGAATACTGCTTCTGCTGGGCAGTCAATGCATTCAAATATCCTCTTTGGTATTCATCTGACTCTTCCTCTAAATCAACATCATTTGTTAGGATAAAATCCTCATCTTTCTGAACAACTGAACTTTCACCATACTCCTCATCCTCAGTAATATAAATAGGCAAATCATCAGGAGTGAAGAAATGATTTTGCTCACCTGACACATCATCATCATCATCGGAATCATGACTCACAAAATTCTGCAAAAGAGGAGTCTTAACCTGCTGTTGGGCTGCTAGCTCTTGAGCTCTTTGTTCACGCTGCTTAATTCTGAATTGTGGCTGCTGCTGGCCACGGAAATTTGGGTTCCGAAACTGTGTTTCTGCTTTGTCAAGATTTATTCTTCTTAAAGCCTTTTCCAACTCAAGAGCTAAGTGCTGTTCTGATATAGATGTAGAAGGCTCTTCCTTTATTGTCACTCTTTTCTCTGCTTTCAACCGTGCTCTTTTATCATTCAGATTTGCCTCAACACTAACAGCGACCTTCTGCATATCTTATAAAGTAGGTGGATCTCTATCACGAAGGGAATAAGCCATCTCCGGATCAAAGCCATCCGGGAATTTAAGGAGAGCAGAATTTTTAGACGGTCTCAAGTCATCTGGAATAGCATTATACATTGTATTGAATCTAATGATATAATCCTGAACAGACTCACCAGGATTACGTTTGAGGTTTGTATATTCTGAAGTAATCTGCAACGGATCCTTTTTCATCTCCCATCGATCTAAAAACTGCCTCTGAAGTTCTGCCAATGTATCGATGCTTCTTTGTGGCAAGGCTCTAAACCATTTCCTTACCTCTCCTCCAAAGGTTTGCACAAAAAGCCTCATAGTCACATTTTCTTCATCAATCTCAAAATGATCAAAGAAATCTGCCATATTGTCTACATGCTGTTGTGCAAGAAGACTCTGTGGAGTGCCATCAAATGTCGGGATCTTGCTCTGATAGTCTGCGGGCATATCATTCAACTGCTGGGGTAACACAAGAGGTGCAAAACGAGCAGCCATAGCTCTTGGTGGATTGAAGACAATCTGTTGTCGAGGAGATACAGGAGGAGTAGGAGCAGCAGGTCTACGAGATGTATTCAATGGAAACGGAGAAATTACTATTGATTGCTGATCAGAAAACTCAGGCTGAACCGGAATGGTAGGGATAAAGGGAGGCTCAGTAGGGATCCGTGAACTTGATGCAATTTCATATGGGTCAAGAACTTGTGAAGCAGATTCAGTAAATTCAAAAGTGTTAGTATCCTCAATAGAACTTTGCAGCTGTCTATCCAGGTACTGTGAAACAAATCTATATTGCAAATCTTCGGTAAACAATGGATCTGGGACTAATCTTGACAATTCAGTTTCGGAAAAATTCACAAACAAGGATGTTTCAAACCGTGCATCAAAGGGGATTTCATCAACATATATGATTTTGACAGGACAGGATGCAGATCGGGTAAGCACCCTGGAACTCTCAAAACTCAATTGGCTTTCTCTTTCAGAACTCTCTTGGCTCCCTTGTTTTCTAAGGGTCCTTGGAATCAGATTCGGATTTTCGAATATTGTTGGTGGATCAGGGTCAGGATTCGCCCTAGTATTTCTTCTTGAAGCCAGTGTATTAATCTTCTCGGTAAACAAAAATTACAAGGAACACAATCAATTATTTTCAGCCTTTCGACTTCTAGACTCAATCATCCAAAAGGTCTAGAACGAATAAGTATACTGGGGTGATTTACAAATCAAGTGCTGAACACACAAGCTTACTGGAGATCGACTGAAGCAGCGTTTATCTACTTCCGCTTATGCATAACAAAAGCGTTTCGAAAGCTACCTGGCGTGACTTCAGACTCCGTCTAAGACTTGTGGGACAAACACATCAACAAGCAAACCATTGAGATTTTTTTCCCCAGTATGGTCGCCACTATGTTAGCACTCAAATCTACCTCAGGCTGAAATGAAGTAAAACTCAAGGCTACATCAAACCACGCTCAGCCTCGTAGCTGGCCCTACGAGGACAGGAGAGGGCTCTCTCCGTCAATCTCGAGAAAATAAGCAATAGGATGCGAGATGACTTACAATAAGAACTGATTTTAGGCTAGTAAAGAGATAGTTATGTTTGATTTTTGGTTTTTTGGGTTTTCGCTGGAGTAATGGGAAAACAAGTTTTGGGTCCGGGGATAAGGTTAGACCTTTGCAGAGTTCAAGCTGGGGCGAGGTAGGTGATGATCTTGATGCTTTAAATTGGATGTGTGGATAGATTAGACCGATGAGGAGCTGAAGAGGGCAAAGAAGAACTTGGATCCTCTCCAAACAGCTGAAAACATATAGAACTAACTGAATTCAAAGGCTAAGCACTGTAAACAATGGATTCAACCTTATTTCACTCATTCAATTTAGTTTAGAAGCATAATGAAAGGATGGCAACATTAAACATGAAGAAACTTACAGTAAACAAAGGAGAAACATCATCAAGAACAGAACACCACAAGGATCCCAACAAGTGCTGCAAAACCCCTGATCTTTCCTTAGCCAAAATATGAAAAGTATGTACAATGGTATCAAAAGTATCCCAAGAGTCCAACCTGTAGAATGCCTCAGAAATTACAATATATAGATCACTCTAACCCCTTTCCCCACCTCTAGGGGTCGAATTCCCTCTTCGGGGATCAGTTTCAACCAATTCTAATCATGGAACTACAATCTAGGCAGCTAACAACTTGCCTCTAAAAGAGTGGAAACTGATCCATTACATGATTTTTACTCATTTGAGAGTGAATCTTCTAGAAGAGATAAAAACAAGCCAAAGTTACATGCCAAACATGAATTTACATCATAAAAACCCAAAAATTCTATCCATAAGCAAAACTGGTCCATAATAGGCGAAATACTGAGCTGGCAGCTGAAAACTCAGAAAAATCTCTAGGTGGGTTGCTCCTGAACTGCGTGGGTCGCTCATGTTCCAGGCTGATTTTGAGGAAGCTCCCGACATCCAAATTGAGCTCACAATAGCTCGTTGGAAGGCCCTGGATGTCTACTTTCCAACCCAAGTGAAATTTCTGAATTTGGAGTTGATTTGACCCTCCAAAACCTCATTCTCCCAGAGGTACTTCCTGCTGGTGCAAAAGGTGGCAGCAAGGTGGTTTTCATGGTGTTTTTGAACTGTTTGACCATCCAGATTTTGTTGAAATGCTAAGTTGACTTCAGAGGATGCATAATTAACCATGACAAATCCAAAAATGTAAAAATCTCCTCCAGCAAGTGTCTCAAAAAAAAGCGAGCGCATGAGCGCGCGACCCACGTAGCTGCAAAACCTGTTTTTTAGACCAAAAATTTGAAAATGACAAAATTTTCTCCGAATTTGCCCAAATTCGGAGCGGAGGTCCTCCATCATGTGTCCTACCCATTCAATGAAGCCTCGGCCAAAATCCGAAGTGGATTAGGCCTTTTCCGCCGTCTAAGTGCCTTGCGCAACCTCCTCTTCATGATCTTCATCCTCGCTTTGCAAACATGCATGCGAGCCCAGTAATGGCCTTTCATGTGGTGAAGCATGTCTTTGTCTCGATTGGCCTTCGCCAACAACTTCTCCAGATGTATATTCATCCGCGTGAGTACAGTATCTCTGTCAGCTGGTGTCATGTCACCGGGTCTCTTTCGATTCCACTGTCTGTCCTCACGGATTTGGCGCACCTCATAAAATGTGAGCTCATCCTCGAACTGTTTGTTGCGCTGCTCCAAATAGTTAATCACCCACTGAGCCTTCTGCAATTGGTCTTTCAGCTGGTCATTCTCGGCCCTTTGCTCCTGGATGACTTCCCTCAGCTTCGAGCTAGGAGAGCCCGTATCAACATCAATGACTGTCATATCGGTGTCCCGGCCTCCTGATGGGGCCTCATCATGCATGGGCCTCTTGCCCCTGTCTTGTACCTGTACCTGCACTGGGAAGAAAGCAAGACCCTTTCCACATCACGTGGAGATAATACTCGCCGTGTCGATGAAGTCGGCAGGACCCCTTCCACCTCACGTGGAGATAGTACCCGCCGTGTCGCTGCAAATAAGGCCCTGTGGCCTCGCTGATATGTCTGAATCAAAGGAGTGATGATATGCTCAACCTCAAGCATGTCCGGCTGGTGTGAGGGCTCTCCTGCATCATGAACTGCCTCGGGAGGCTGCTGTGGCACTCGGAAAAAGTCTCTGGAAATGAAATCCTCCCAAGTGATGCCCTGCTCCGCCAACTGATGTAACACCAAGATTTTGATCAAAGTGAAATGGTATATACTCCTGTACTGCTGCACTGGGCTCGTCTTCTTCTGCACAAATGTCACCATCCTCTCTATGTTGCGGTGTATGAAATACGGAATATTCATCATACGCACCCTTGTGAAGTGAATCAGCAAACGAACATGGTATGAGAAAAGATGAGCATACCTGCCCTCACAACTAAAATACTGAATAATGAGCCTCATGAGCGGTGCATACTCATCTCTCAAGAATCTGAATGGAAAAACTCTACTCAAGTAAGCCCTATATCCAGTTTTAATGTATGGCTCATAGTGAAATTTCTCTAACTGCTTACCCTTGCTCCATTCCTCGCCTATGTTCGGTATACCAGTGGCTTGAGCAATAGTCAAAGGTGATACAATGAAATCAACCCCAGCAAGGCTTACTCAATCACCCCGTAAATGAAGAACGAACAGACGTGCTAATTCACGATGAGGCCGGGTTTGTGCAACCATCTCACAAAATCTGAAACATGACAAGAATCGAAAACAATCCATAGCTAATGGACATGCCTGCAACCGAGCCAAAAAAGTAGGCTCCTCTCTGCGATGATCACCGCTTCTATGTTCTCTGCGGGACCCCCGTGGCACATTACCTTCAGTCACCGAATCACTGCCTGACCCTGGCTCATATTCTGACTCTGTCTCTGACATATCTCTGATCAAGCTTTTGGCAATGTGTATACTGATATGAATGCAGTGAAAGCAAAATTAGGATGTATGTTTTAACACCCAACCAATATTTCCACCGTCAAAGCACCATCAAGGAATCAAATCATGGATAAAATCTCAGCTTTAAATGGATTGAAAAAGGTACAATCTCTGTTTTGAATGCAAGTGAAATTTTGACCAAATAAGAGCAGGCAACCTTCAAAAGTTTGAACACATCTAGTCAAAGGGAGGGCATGGCATCAATAGCATGTGTTTGTTTATGAGTAATAACCATAAAGGCTTCAATGGGCAGTTTGAAACAAAGTCATGAGCATATTTTACATTGGGCAGTGAGACTCATTACAAACATAGTCACCATGGCACAAAAGGTTTAAACATGGTATAATAATAGCAATGGTTGCAGTGGCATAATGGGCATGAGGGCAAATTGATATCATATGTAAAGCTGGATGTATCACTGCCATAAGATAGCAAACAAATTCTTACAACCATTCATTTTCATCCTAAAACCCTGAAAACAATAATGCTATGACTGTGGGATTTTAACTCCTCCGTTTGAACATTTGAAACCACCAATGATGCCACAAGTGCGTTCAAAAACACCAAGCAATTGATAAAAACCTGTTTGAAGGCAAGTTGAGTCGATTCCAAGCAAGGCTGGGCGCTCAGAATAAATTTCAAAACCCTGTGTCTGCATGGGTCGCGCTGCTCCTGCGTGGGTCGCTCGGCCCAGGTGGGTCGCGCACCTTGCAAACTTGCACTGCTGAACTGACCTGCGTGGGTCGCTCTGCCCAGGTGGGTCGCTCGGCCTCCACGTGGGTCGCTCGGCCCAATCAACACTGCCCACGTAACTTAAAACTCTGAAATCGGCCCTCCAATCTTCAAACACGATTTGGGAGCTATGAATTGGTTCAAATGAAACTTGTTTGGCTTTTATACATGTCACAAATATCTTCACAATCAGATTTTATTTCAAATCTAATTTCAAACCCACATTACAAATGTTTTTGTAATTTTCACTTTTGGCTTTTTCAAATACAAACTTCCTTTGGCTTTTTTGAGGTCGATACTAATGCTTTTACTGTCTTCTTGCAGGGATATGACTATCTTGGCTAGAGAAAAGACCAGGGGTCTACTTTTGACAATGTTTTCATGGCGGAACAATTACAAATTTATTACAAAATGACAATGACAAATTTCTAGTTCCAAAACAGAGTTTTGGACTAGAAATATATTTTTTTTTTAAATGCTGATGATAATAAAATAGAAATCACAAGTGCTGGACTTTCCTCACCTTGCAGGCTTTATGACTAGTATATAAATGACTCAAAAACCCTAGACACCAAGACCTAGGACACTTATTGACATTTTTAATGACCTCATACATAATGACAATGACTATGAATAATTTTTTGAGGAAAATTTTTAAAATAGCGCTGCAGGTATAAACATGAGGAAACATAGGACGACAGACCCCTTCGTCAGTTCATGGCATGATCCTAGTGAAATGCAACGAAGTGGAACAAGCGAGACACCTAATAATGAATATGCAAAAGACGAAATGATCACTGACGGAGGGCTGCAAGGGCCGACTCTAACAGATCGGAAGAGCACTAGTGGTGGTGCATTTTATATGGGGCCCCAATTAGTAGCTTGGTTCAGCAAGAAGCGAAGCTCCATTGCCTTATCTACAGCAGAAGCAGAATATGTGGTTGTCATTAGGAGAATTTTGAGGTCTAAAATGGGCCTCATAAGGAAAATGTACAATCAAAATTCACTTTATGAGAACCAATCACATTTTAGGGGATGACATCATCCTTAATGGTTGAGGTTGCATTGCTTGAATTAAAGGTACTTACTTGTCACATTCTCAATGGTGGATAAAAACTCATGGCTAACCATGGTAGTGCTCTATGTACTTTTAAAGTCAAAGTAAAGTACTCATAATAAATGTCATTTCACACTTTTTGAATAAAATAATATTATTGTCATTTCATATTTCTTGAAAGAAACAATGCATATCCCTATACATTTATTATATTATATTATTTTAATTTTATATAATATATTAATTACATGTTATTATACAATTTAAATAATATAAATTTTAATTAATAACATATAATATAATTAAGAATTTATAAATTTATATTTATATTTTAATTTATTTAAGTACAAAGGACAAATGCATTAGTTGTTCAATGATAATGACTTTTTCTTGAAAAGCTCATTCTTATTTATAGTCACATCAATACAATTTTTTTATTAATTTTATTTTGGTACAACTTTTGAATTGAATTTAACTATGGTTACATGGATTTTGGTGCAAAAGGTGAATTGCAAATTCATAAATATTATTTTAATGGTTTAGCTATTATTTTATTATTTCCTTAGGAGGCCCATTTTAGACCTCAAAAATCCCCTAATGCGCATCATGTTGCACACAACTACTTTGGATGATGCAGACTTTACAAGACATTCAAATCAAATGTTAACCTCCCATATCCATTATGTGTGATAATACAAGTGCCATCAGTATCTCAAAGAATCCTATTATGCATTCCAAGACCAAGCACATTCCTATCAAGTATCACTTCTTACGTGAACAAGTGCTTCAACAAAAGGTGAAATTGGAGTATGTTCCCTCCAAAGAACAATTTGTTGATATATTTACGAAACCTCTTCCCAGGGAAGCATTCGAATATCTCTGACAGAAGCTGGGAGTTTTCTCTGCCTCTCATAAAAGCAAATCTGCTTAATTTCAAAAGATTAAATTAGATATCTGGATTGCCTAAAGGACAGTCGTTTATATACCTGAGTTTTTATACATAGAACCGCGTATGGGTTTTTGCTGGCAAAATTTTATGGGTCAGCAATTCAGAACAGTTGCAGTGTTGTTGGGATGCTCAAGCTAAGGGGGAGCACATGTCCTGTGGAAAAGGATGCACTGTTGGCATTGTGATTGTTTATTATGACATGATCTCATGTTTGAGATTATTTGGTCTTGGTTATAAAAAGTTATATCTGTAATTTGATGAAAAGGTCATGTTGAGACCTATGATGTAAATTTGTTATATTTTGTCATGTAAGGACTTGTTCAAATTTTTAACTCCACTTGGTTGGATCATTCTTGTCAATATGAGTCCTTGGTGATAGGCAAGGTCATATAGAGTCATGTACTTCATTGAAAAATATGGCTGAAGATTCCCCATTAACTCAGGGGGAGCATGGTAATTTCAGTACAAAGGATGTTGATCTGCCCTTTGCCCTTGATGTCAAAGGGGGAGAATATTGAGGATGGATGGTTAAATAAAGATGCTTAATGTATTTCTGATCAAGGTTTCCATCAAGTCCAAAGGGGGAGATTGTTGGCAATATGTTTCTTGTGTCCTTTAATATTGAATTGATTGTCCTTGATGGCAACTCTCTGGCAAATGATGAAGACAATGTTTGTATGAAGAATCTCAGTAATCTAACAAAATATTTGTATAGAAAATTGGTTAATTTTAATATTTCACAATGTATACACGGGTTTGTAAATGCAAAGTTGTGTATGCACACGAATAAGTACGTTCCAAGTCGTGTATACCCTTTTCCACTCTAAAATTATGATACCAAGGGGCTTTACCATGGTATTAGCACACAGTATTGAGCGTTGTATTATCTATTTGATTTCGTCTATGGATACCACCAGCTGTGGTGTGGTTTTGACTAATGGTATTGGTAAAGGCTAAATATATATAAGGAGAAGAAGATCATAGTGAAATGTGTGCATGATTAAGGGTTGTTAATGAATAATTTTCTCTGAGGTATATCTGCATGGGATGAACTCTGTTTTAATTGATAGATCTAAATCTATGATGCACCCATGGATAAAATGATGGTTCAGGATCTCTAGATCTGAAATGACTATGCTCTTGTGTGATTCATTGAAGAAATGACTAGATATATGACCTGGCACAAGTTTGCTGAAGACAAATGAATAAATTTGGGTAAGTTCTATGGATCTGGTTCATTCTGCAAAGTTTAAATTTACAGATTTATACGCTAGTTTGTGTCAGTAAAAGCACGTATATACACGGGTTCGCTTCAGAAAAGGCGCGTATGTAAGTTCGGGTTTTCTGAATCTTATTGCAGAGGTCTTTTTTTTATTCCTGTTATTTGTTTGTTATCTGTCAATGAAGTCTACTTGTAGATCTAGGTTGTCTGAATACTGTATATGCTGCTAATTTGATTATGCACAAATCTGATCAATGATAAACATGGTTGATGGTGACTGACTGTCGAATGGCTCTACATTGTTGAGAAAATGTCTGACTGAAAGCCTCAGATCTGAATCTGATCACATTCTGAAAGATAGTATACATAGAAGTATACATGGGTTGATGCAAAGAAAAGCGTGTATACACGCAGCTTCAATGAAGTAAAGTAGTGTATTCATCTCAGGTTATGAATATAGTATGCACATAGGCATACGCAGGTTGGTGTGTAGGAAAGCGCGTATACACGCGACTTCAGTGAAGAAAAGTAGCGTATGCTATTTTGATGACTATTCAGGGTTGAGTTTGTATCTGCATATTTATTCTGAAGTCTAGGTTATTTCTGATGTTCTAATTACAGTGGTTTCACTGTTCTGATTGAAGTATTGGGAAAATTTTATGATTGTTGATATTAGTGAAGGGTTGTGTTAATGTTGTTTGATCCAGTATGAAAATTGATGAAACGTGGTCAGCAGTGGGTCCGAAGGTTGAAGGCTTCAGTATGGAAGTAGAAGATTTCTGCCAATAGAAGCTGGTGTTCTGTTCAAGCGGTTGAAGCTCCTTTCCAAGAGTGGCTGGGAAACGAGAAGAAAGGGGGTTGTAGCTGCCTTCCAGTAGTAGCTAGAAAACGAAAGAAGGTTGTAGCCTTCAGCAGGTAGAAGCCTGCGTACTGATATGAGTCTGCATCAGTACATATTGTAAACAGTCTTTTATAATAATAAATTTTGAAGACAGAGACGACAGCAGTGGTGGTTTTCTCCCGAATTGGGTTTCCACCTTAAATCTTGGTGTTCATGTGTGTTTCTCTTATGTGATGATTTATATTGTTGTTATTGCACATATCTACTGATTATCTAAACTGATGCATGATTGTTAAATCTGAGGTAAAGACTCTTCCTGGAAAGTTTTCTAATCTGTAAATTTATATCATTATATGCTAGTTTCTTTCAACAGATCCACGTGTATACGCGAGTTGGGTTCATCGAAGCTGCGTATTGAATTCTGTAAAACAAAAAATTAAAATCTTATCAGTGAGCTCTAAATACTTATTCACCCCCCCTCTCAATATTTTTCCAACATAAAGCACAGATTAATTAACATAAATACAATGTATTAGGGCTTATCCAATTGTTAAGTTGGGTTTTTATAAAATGCACTTAGTGCATTTAACAAAATCTTATCTCCTAATTAATCCCGTTTAAAATGGCAACGGAGTCCGCCATTTACAACGGGACACAAAAATTAGCTGCGTTAACTAGATATCTCTCCATTTTTGGAGGATATTCCTTGGGAAAAATTGAATGAAGCATAACTGGATTTTCTCCAATTTTAGTGGAGTTTCTTAGGCCATAATTGAGGAATCTATAACCTTTTCAAAATTCAACCAAATTGGGCTCCAAAAGAGTCTATCCTCGATGATTTGGACATTTTGAACACATTGAAGTAGGTTTCAGGAGCAGTAGAGGATTGTAAACATCACTTTTTTCCATTTTGAGCTAATACAGAGGCCCAAGCCATGGAAGCTGGACCAAGGAGATGTAGCCCAGGAGGGGTGAACTCCTTCATTAAAAAATTGTGTTAATGGATCATTTTGATGGTTTGTTGTAAATTTTACTGTTGTTGTTTAGCATTATGTTTTAATGTTTTTATGCTCATGAATTTAACATAAAACTCAATACATTTACCTGTTTAACACTCACGAACACCTCAAGAACCTATGCACATGAAGCAAAATATCATCAACTTATTTATAATTTTGAAGATGAAATTAGCACAGCAAAACTAACATTCAAATTCAGATCGGTCCTTGATGCCCCAACCCCCCCAAGATTTTGGTAGTGAAATTTTGTCCCATGCTACCCATGGAAGAACAACCTCCTCCTTCGATCTAGCCCAAAGAAAGCATCTACATGAATTTCTAATCTGAGAGAGTATTCCTTTAGGAACCCAAGTGAGTGAAATCTAATTGACAGGAATGGAAATTAATACCAATTTGATGAGCACCAATATATTGGCCCTCGAGAACCACTTTAAGCTCCAATGTTTAATACATTTTTTTATTTTCTCCAACATCCAATCCCAATCGTGCTTCCTATAGTTATCAGGTTTGATATGGAAACCCAAATAATTAAATTTGTCTAACATCAGTTTAGATTCAAAAGGGAGGATCATCATTACTCTCTTGATTTCAGCCTCCGAGAACCCCTCATGGGAAATAGAGTATTTCCACTTGTTGATACACATCCGCGTTGCTTTAAGGAAGAGATCAAGGGAGGATTTCATCTTCTGAATATCCTCTATAGAGCCATCACCAAATAGAAGAATGTCAAAAATTAATAGAATATGGGTACTTCATAGATTGGTGGCCACTTCAGTTCCTTTAAGATCTCCATGTCACTTGGCCGCCAAAATCAACTAACTAAGCCCTTTCGTAGCAAGTAAAAACAGAATCAATGACAAAGGATAGCCATGTCTAAGTCCTCTCTGACTGTGAAATAAAGGGGAGGCTTCTCCATTGATAAGGATAGAAAAACTAACATTTGTAATACAACCCATGACCCATCTAATCAAGTCTATACGAAACCTAGATGAGTTAACAAGAGACGGAGGTATAACCAACTTATTCGATCATAGGCCTTTCAGAGATAAATTTTGACAATAAGCCCCTTTTTTTTCTCCTTTTAATGATATGCATAACCTCCTGAGAAACCCCAATGACCTCATGAATCTGTCTGCCATCCAAAAAAATAAATTTTTCTTTCGAAATATTCATTGAGAGGATTGGTTTTAGATGAATAGCAATGATCTTTGCTATGATTTTATAGAGACAATTGCAAATATACATAGGTATGAAGTCCTCGAAAGTATTAGAGTCATCAGTTTTAGGGACAAGAGCTAAGAAGTTTAAGTTGAAAAGCTCGTAAACATAACCCCTGATTCTGGATTCCTCCACCACCCCAGTCAACTCACCCCCTACAAGCTCAAAGAAGTGTTGAAAGAACTCAATCGTCCACCCATTCAGTCTTGGACTCTTATCCTTCTACATTTTTTTAGAAATCCATCAAATTATCCTTTCTTGATAGGACTCATTAGCATTTCATTTTCCTCCTCTTCTGCATATCTAGGGAACAATTGGGCCACATATATAACTTCAGTAATCATTGTTTCCTCTAGGGCTTTGAATAGACACTTAAAGTGGTCTCTCCCCAAGGAAGAAATCTCTTCAAAATATTTAGCAATTCCCCCATCATCCATATGCATTTCCCAAATGGTGTTAATGTTCTTCCTTCCTTTAGCATAATTCTGAAAAATAAATAAATAAAAAATAAAAATAAAAATAAATTAATTATAAAATAAAATAAAAACATAATTAATTAATTAATTAATTAATTAAATAATAATAAATAAATAAATAAATAATAATAATAATAATAAATAAATAAATAAAATAACAATAATCATAAATAAATAAATAATAAAAATATTAAAAATAAATAAAATCGATTTTTTTTCCCTAGCTGCTAGCCAAATAGCTCTACTTTTAAGTCTCCACTTCTCTTCTATGTCATTCAAGATCTTTCTTTTTTATAGTTCCAGTTGTTTTATCCTTTCCTTTTTCTCCTCAGACTCATAACCATTTCCCTTTGGGCTCTCCAAGAAAACCAGAGACTCCTCAATTTGTTTTAGCTCAGCTTCCTCCCTATCTCATTTTTCCTTTTCCCATAAGATTGTTATCTGCTTCATCCTTTTGAGATTATCCATAAAGCCCTTGGCTAAGGACAGATCTTGTTCAGAGCTCGTGGATCTCCAGTTGGTTTTAACCAATTCATTAAAACTTTGATCTTTGAGCCACCTGGGGTTGAATTTTGAAAGGAGATCCAAGATTCCTACTGATCCCTCTCAATTCAAGAAGTATCGGAAAATGGTTAGAATCCCCTCCTGTTCCAACCCATTGTCTAAAGGATAAAATTTGGGTTAGAATATCTTCCATTATCAAGACGTGGTCTAATCTCTTTGCCACCCTAGCTTCACTCAATCACTTATTCCTCCAATTTGGGCTAGATTTTATCATATTTACATCAATCAGTTTTCCCAACATCAATTTGTTCAAGAAATAATCAATCAGGGGATCTACTTGGGCTAACGGCCCTCAAGTCTTCGTCATGCCCAAAGAAAAATTTAAGCCCCATCCCATCACCATATTGGAAACCTTCATGAATTATTTTGTAAAGAAATATTTCCAAAAATAAACCATGTCATGGTACGGGCTATAAATGTTGAGGAAAGATAGATTCATGCATAGTTCATAAGAGTAGATTTTTTCCCCCAACACCATCTCTGAGCCCCAGGAATTAATAATATTGATGTTGCGATCATTGAACCCTAGAGAAAGACCTCCAGATATACCCTTTGCATCAGAAGACACAAATTACCAACCCTGTATCATTTTACTCAGAGACGCTAGCACAACCTTTCCATTTCCCGGGTTTTCTTGTAACATAATTACATCAGGACAATAGTTTTTGATCAAGTATTTAAGAGCCAATTTCTTGCAGGTGCTAGTGAACCCTCTACAGTCAAAGGAGATTATTGAAATTTGGAAACCACCTCAGGGGTTTTCATTTCTCTAAGCGCCCCCTTCAGGTAGATTTTCCTCCCATCAGCTATGTCCATCCTAACTTTTAGAAATGCTTTTGAAAGATTAGACTTCCTTCCTCTAGTTTTACGAGGTTGTGGAGGATCCTAAATGCACCCCAAACCACTGAAAGGTGTTAAAGAAAGGGTTTGTTTCTCCCTCGGTCGCATATCGTAATGGGGGTTCAAAGAGGAAGGGGGAAGGACATGAGAACAACTAGGCACTGGCGAGGATGAAAATGACAAACTGAGAACCAGAATTGAGGTAGTGATGTTTTCTAAAGCTACAAAAATATTTTTACTTGGCAGAAAAACAGACAACTTAGGCCTGGAGGGACCAAGATTCTAACTAAAATCTAAACAAGAAAGGAGAGAATCGTATAAAGAGGATAGGGAATTAAAAATAATACCCGCAAACCAGGGATCTGGGTCGATAACTTCCACTTCATCCTGAGCCTCTAGAAAATGATCTTGTTCAAGATTTCCTTATACTCCTTGAGGTTGAGGCTAATATGTTTTAACCTCCATCGAAACTAGCAATTCTTCCCGTTGATCCCCATTTTCCACTACTTGAGCCTGAACTGGCTCTTCAACAAACCCCCGCTCTTCGTTCCTGGGCTCTCCCCTCTGTCTCCTTCGCCTACTAAAACCCATTGGATAGTCACGCGCCAAATGCCCATGCTTGTGGCATCGGTGGCAGCGGAATGGAAACTCCTCATAATCTATAATATATGAATGCGTATAACCATGAAGCTAGAGATTTATTATTTCCACCAAGCCCTCCTGTGGGTCTAGATTGACCAAAATTCGAGCCACATTTATGCTTTTTGTTTCCATAAAATACATATCGGCCTCTAGAAAGGTCTCCAGTTCATTACCTATTACCCTGAAGACATCCTTCATCCACAACTACGGAGAAAGACCTGGTAGCCGAACTGAAACTAGAATCTCCTCCAGTTTCTCCCTCTACGCATCAAAAAGTGCAATCCATTTTTTGAAGAAAATAGGTGATATACTGAAACACCAGTTCCTCTCAAGGACCCATTCTAGAGTTTCCCCTTTGTTGAATCTTACCATGAACAAACCCCTTGCCAATGTGATTACCTCCTGTAGAAATTTATTAATACTGATAGTATTACCAAATTCTCCTAATCTAAAAAACTAATATTATGTTAAATACAGAATCCTTCCACATAATTCTTTGCGGAAATTAAATCACCAATTGCAAACACATCAAGAAAATCAATCGCACATAAACACAGTTGTTTAACAGGAAAGCTTAAAGCTAAAAACCCCAACTATCATATATTATCTATATCAATGGAATAATGTAATAATCTCATACAAATCTTAGTACATCAATATTTAAGTACAATCAACAATCATTACACACTATCATGCAGAAATTTGCATATTTATGCACCAATTTCTTGCCTCCTGATAGCCTACCTTCAATGCGCAATCCCTGCTGAAGAAGACCTCTGAATGAATTCAAATTGGCCTTTCCTTGACTGTGCAATCCCCATTCGCATCTCCAATGTGTGTTAGATGCATTGAATGCATCACTATAGTCACAATAGATAGTCCATCTCACCCTTTCACCTATCTCTCCACTGGGTCTCCACTGGAACTGACATGCAAGTAGTTAACTGTTGTATTTGTTCAGTTGCAAGTGAGTCTCTAGTTATGAATTAATTAAATAATTAATTCACTAAACTCTCACTATTGTATCTTCAGTTAGAACTAGATACAACTAGCGCAATTGAGTTTAACTCACTTAACTGAGTTAAATTGAATAACAACTCCCATAACTACTCTTCCAACTCTGTCACAACTTTGCTACTTCAGTTCTAACTGATTCCTCCATGCATGAGTCACCAACCACCCTAGGAATTGCGTAATTCCTTCAACCCACTGATTTGCCAAATGTGTTCACTGAAATAAAGTGCTCCAAAAGAATAAGTTGATATTTATTGTCGGATTATTATTAAGGGCTAATAATAATCGACAAGCATCTATTTTTAGATTGATGATCTATAAATAGACTTCGCCCAATATTCTAAAAATAGAACCTCATCTATTTTTCACATTTGACCAACCATCTACAAATAGCATCCTGCAACATATAGAATATTCTCACCATGTCTAAAAATATACATACACCTAAAAATAGCCTACGGGCCCCACTTAGTGAAGGTGCTTAATTTTAACTAAGCTCGTCATCTTGTTGAATCTCAACACTCCCTCTCAAAAAGATAGGGATTATCCTTCACCCGGATCTTGTCTCTATGGTATTCGAATTTGCTCCTGCTGAGCACCTTCGTCAGAATATCTGCATCCTGATCTTCCATAGGAATGTACTGAAGCATTATGATATTCTGTTGCACACAATCTATGATATGATGATACAGGATATCTATATGTTTAGATCTATCATGAAACATAGGATTAATCGAGAGTTTAATGCAACTCTTATTATCACATTGCATCATTGTAGGATCTAAATGAAAACCGAAAAAACCGACCAGGATCTTCCTCATCCAGATAGCCTCACATGCAGCTTGACTTACTGTAATTTATTCTGCTTCCGCTGAACTAAGTGCCACGAATATTTGTTTCCTGCTGTACCAAGAAATTGTTGTAGATCCGATACTGAAAACCCCTCCTGATGTGATCTTTCTATCCATTTGGCACTTGCCCAATCTACATCCGTGAAGCCATGCAAATTCACTTCATCCATCTTTATGTACCATAATCCATACTCAGATGTACCCCTGAGATACCTCAGTACATGCTTTCCTACCTTCCAAAAGCGCTTGGTAGGCTTAACCATCACTTGACTAAGCTGGTTCACCGCATGGCATATGCTCGGTCTTGTGTTAACTAAATACATGAGCGAACCCACCAACTGTAGTCTGTCGATAAACAGTGGCATCCACTACCTCTGTCGATGTATCATCCTCTTTCCTACAATTTCCTGGAAGAGGAGTATCCATGGGCTTGCAGTCCTCCATGTGAAACTTATCAAGTATCTCCTGAGCATACTTTCCTTGAGACACAAACAGTTCACCTTCTCGCTGCCATATTTCCAATCTAAGGAAATAATGAAGGAGGCCCAAATCCTTCATCTCAAAATCCTTTGCAAGATCTGCCTTGCATGAGTGTATCAACTGCTCATCACCCTTTAGTATTAAATCATCAACATAAAGAACAATTATTAAAAGCTTACCCTCCACCACAATTTGGTATAGGTTTGCATCCGCCTCACTTTTGGTGAAGCCAAGTCTAGTGAAATAGTTGTTGATCTATGTGTACCAAGCACGGGGTGCTTGCTTCAGCCCATACAGCGACCTTTTGAGTTTGCACACATGCAACTCGTTGCTGAAGATCTCAAATCCTTCACGCTGCTCAATGTACACTTCTTCCTCAATGATCCCATTAAGGAGCGTAGTCTTCACATCCATCTGATGAATGTGCCAACCCATCTGCGTTCAGAGATCAAGGATGGTCCTTATGGAAGAATATCATGCGACAGGTCCAAATTTTTCTTCATAATCAATCCCCTCGATCTATGAGAAGCCACAGGCAACAAATCTTCCATTATACTTCTCGACGCTCCCATCAGCAGCTTGCCTTACCTTGTAGATCCATTTTGATCCTACCACTTATTTACCAACTGGCCTTGGAACAATATCCCAAGCATTGTTTCTGACAATGGAGTCATACTCCTCCACCATGGCATCTACCCATGTGGGCTCCTGCACTGCTTCTTCAAAATAAGATGACTATGTCACGATACACTTTCTCATCAGAGCCATGTATCCAGTAAATCGGTCAAGTGATTGTCTCTGTTTGCGCTGTGATGTAGGGACTCCTACATTCTGTGCCGCATCAAGCTTCAGTTTCTCAACTTCTGTGGTACACCTTTTGCCTGTTCTGATTTTTGGCTCTGCGTGAGTGGACTCCTCCACTCTATGATCCTCCTCCTGTGGCTGATCCAAATCCTGAGGCTCATCTTTGGGAGCAAGTAGCTCCTCCTCTGCATGCAAGTGTAGCTCCCTCTCAAGCGACAACTTCATGGATTTCACCTCATTGAATTTTATATCCTGTCGCACCACAGTCATTCGACTGTTTGGAAAATACACAAGATAATTATGGGGTGTTTCTATGTACCCCAAAAATATCCCAACTTCTACAGTCGGCTCCAGCTTCTTCCTGGAGTCCTTTGTCACATGAATGTAAACAAATGAGCCAAAAATTTTCAGATGAGAAATATCAAGCGTCTTACCAGTAAAAGCTTCTTCAGGTGTACTCATGCCAAGTACTCTATGAGGACAACAGTTTTGCACATAAATCGTAGTGTTGCATGCTTCCACCCACAAGTGCATCGGTAGGCCCTGTTCATGAAGCATAGCTCGTGCATCACCCACGATCGTTATGTTATTCCTCTCCGTGACCCCATTCTGTTGTGGGTTATGAGGCGCTATGAGTTCTCTTTGAATTCCTTCTTTTCTACAGAATTCTTTGAATTCGTTTGAGATATATTCACCACCATTATCGCTCCGCAGAGCCTTCACTTGCTTCCCCGACTCCTTATCCACCAATTATTTAAACTCACAAAACTTTGAGAATGTTTCGTTCTTCTTCTACATGAAGAAGATCCAGCATCTACGAGAATAATCATCAACAAATATAACATAATACATGTGTTTTTTTGTTGAAGCAACCGAGAAAGGTCCACACACGTATGTGTGAATTCTCTCCAAGATCACTGAAGCACGGTTCTCCTTCTCATGAAAGATGGTATTCACAAACTTACCCATAGTAAATCCCTTGCACTGATTTGACTGCGCAAGAGTACCCTTGGGAAGTCCAGTAGAAATATGCTGCAAAATTTTCAAGGCGCCATGGTGAAGATGGCCCAATCTCCTGTGCAATAATTCGCCCTCATCTCGGCTCATCACTTCTTCTTCTTTGCCCATCATTGCAGCGCAGCCATCTACCTCTAGCTTTTATATATTCTTAACTCGAATCCCTATCCTCTTGGTTTTACCCATTGTTTTATGTCACAGGAAAGATTTTCCCTCGCTGAAAACAACGTCATAACCTCTATCCTCCAATATAGCGACCGAGACCAAGTTATTCTTCAAACCTGGAACATGCATAACATCTTTCAACAAAAATGGTTTACCTGACTCCCTCTCAAAGGTAATGGTTCCAATGTCGGTCACACTATATCTACCATCGTTGTCCATCTCTATATGCATTTGAAGATCCTTCTCCTCCAAGTCACTAAACGACTCCTTGTCTCCCGTCATATGGAAGGAAGCACCACTATCAAGATACCACACCGATCCCATTGCGCTTGAAACCAAGCATGAGATCAAAGAGAAATAAATTTCAAATTGCAACGCTAAGGCCTCACCCACTGCAGCTCCAGCAGCCTTTTGTTCTTCTTTTTCTATGGGCAATTAGTGGCGAGATTCCCATGTTCGTGACAGTGAAAACACTTCACTTTGGACAAATCCAGCTTCTTGCCTTTAGCCTCAGATTTTGGATGAAATTTATTCCCCTTCCCTTTCCTTGCTTTGGCAGCCAAAGCACAATTCTCTTCATCATCATTCTTCGATGAAGATCCATCCCTGATATTCTGCTTTATCTCCTCCTGCACAAGATCCGACCAAAGTTGCTCCCAATCCGGCAGTTTCTCCCGTCCATTGACAGAGCCTTCGTAGTTTTTCCAACTCTTCGAAAGCCCAAGGAGAGCCAAGCTCACCAAGTCATCACCCACAACTGTAATTCCCGCACTCCCCCATCTCATCCCTACATTGGAAAAATTACATGAGATATTTTTGAACATTTTCGCCCTTCCCCATTTTCATTTTTCTGAGCTTATCTTTCAACGCCAACTTCCTATGGTCGTTGCTGCTTTGGAAAAGATCTGTCGAATCCTTCCACATTTCAAATGGAGTGGCTGTCCCATGAAGGCTTGACACAATATGGTCTTTCACACCTTCCAACATAATTCTTCTTGTGTTCGCTACCTTATTTTTCCATGCATCAAGTAATGCAGCATCACTAGAAGTAGGCTTAGGAACATCGCTATTGATGAACTCCTTCAGTCCATTGTCTTCAAGCACCACCTCCACCCTATCCTTCTAGGCTATGTAGTTCGAGCTACCCTCAAGGGAATACTCCAACTGCAACCCATTGAAATCCATTTCAATGAATACTCAACTGTCGCACCAAGAAATTTCTGCAGCAAATTCGAATTGTCCACCAGCACAAAACTCAGCACCGCTTCACTATTGCAATCTCTAGTGATTAAAATTTCTCTAATAAAATGTATAAATTTATTAATACTGATAGTATTACCATATTCTACTGATCTAAAAAATTAATCTTATGTTAAATACAGAATCCTTCCACTTAATTCTTTGCGGAAATTAAATCGTCAATTGCAAACACATGAAGAAAATCAATTGCACATAAACAGAGTTGCTTAACGGGAAAGATTAAAGCTAAAAACCCCAACTATCATATATTATATATATCAATGGAATCATGTAATAATCTCATACAAATCTTAGTACATCAAGCTCTCAGTACAATCAACAATCATTACACATTGTCATGCAGAAATTTGCATATCTATGCACCAATTTCTTACCTCCTGATAGCCTGCCTCCATTGCGCAATCCCTGTTGAAGAAGACCTATGAATGAATTCGAATTGGCCTTTCCTTTATTGTGCAATCCTCATTGGCATCTCCAATGTGTTTCAGATGCATTGAATGCATCACTATAGTCACAACAGATAGTCCATCTCACCCTTTCACCTATTGTTGGGCCAGAATTGTGAATTACGGTTAAACATGTTTCCCTAGACAGATGACAATATATAACAATAGATTAAAGACTATAAGAATACATTTTCTAAATTAGAGCAGACACACAGAAAGGATTAGAGGCTTACTTGTAATCCAAGCACTTCTAAATGGCTCCTTCTGTCGCTTCCGTTGTAGCTTCAAATTCAAGTGGTTTGTGCGAAATTCTTCCTGCAAGAAAGAACACTAAAATAGCAAAAGATAGCAATAATACAGATGTCTATTCAAGTTAGTTAGCTAAATCAGTAAAGCATAAACAATATACATCAACTAAAATCTTGCAAAATGGAAAATCAAAGCTAATATAGATGCATATAGGGAAAATTAAGTTGTATTCTTTATAGATGATAGAAGGAGAGGTTACAACCAAATGACTAATTTGAAGTGACCCTTCTGTTGAGCCCCAAGATTGTGCTTTATTTCATCTTAATTTACCTCATTTTCCTTCGTCCATTGTTATCCCAGACCCAATTGATCAATGAAATTAGTTAAAATTACTTTTAGAATGATTAACATGGCTAACTTGCTAAGTTTTGTGATTTTTGTCATTGTAATGCATTTTGACCGAAACTAGCTGCAGAATGCAGACATTCCGTAGCTAACCGGAAATTCTGCAGCTGTCTTCACGTTCAAGCATGTTCTAGGTGTCCTCTCAAGAAAAACCATATATGGGTATATTCCACGTCATGTCCACATCATACGTTGCTCACCATGAAGGAAGAACCGAATTCTGGACGTGGTTTTGGTACGTGGGAACTTATTTAAGGAAGCAGACTTCTAATAGGACTGTCTTAGTCCAGATGTCCTTTTTCTCTTTACGTTGCCATATTCAGAGTCCGAATGTGATTTTGATAAGGAAAGACAAGGATCCCTGTATTGTTGCAAGTTCTGTTATGTAAATTTGTTATAAAAACACTTGGGAAACCGAGAGATAGGCTAGATTTTGCTTAGATTTCATGCTATATTTCTGAAAACAAAGAATACTCTGTTTCAAGTTATTTCTACTTTAATGAAGAGGACAGCATTGCTTTGAACGCGTTGAGTTGATTTGGAGTTAGATTCCGTCTGGTGGTAGAGGGCCCCTACCTCCTGCACGGCTTTACTTTCGTAATTTAGATAAGTATCTTAGTTGTTTTTACGTTTTTGAAGTTTGAGTTCGTAGTTAATCTCATTAGCCACTATAGTTATACTTGTTCTAAGAACTCTTCCAAAAGAAGAAACTCTTCAAAAAGATCATGATAATGAATGGGAAATGGCTATAGTGTTGTAGGATTTAATTGCAATCTCTTTTGTTCACTATCACGGTTGAACTTATACTAAGCAAACTCTTCCAAAAAATCCTTATGATGTCTAAGGCATGACTATGATACTGAACGTTTCATTTGTTTGTTTGCACTAAGTAGCATAGCTGATCTTACTCTTAAAACGCCCTTCCAAAATACCATAATGATGGGTAGGAGATAGCTGTGATGTCTTAGTTTTTAAATTGCTTTCAGTCTTTATGTTTGCATTTGCACTAAATTGTACAGCCAGGATTGTTCTAAGAAACTCTTCCAAAATACTAATCATGATGGACAAAACAGGCTGTAGAATCCCATAGATTAATGCATGATAACTTAGTTAGGGTACTCCGGAGTCAAATTGCATTCAATTCATGCTCTGTTATTTTGTTTCAAGTTTGATAATGGCTTGTTAGTTCAGCACTGTTTTAGACTAGTGACATCTTAAGTTCAGTTTTAGCTTAACTCATTGCATTTTCACTCCACAATTAGTTGTCATCCATTGCATATTAGATTACATTAGTTGTTAAACTTAACAAAACAACCTTCATTATTTACAAAACCTCTTCTTGTTCCAAATCTATAATTGATTCATAACCATATGAACAGAAGACAGTATCATTTCAAGGCCTGAAGTACTTTTGCAACTTCTTTACCACTTCATAAACAAAGCCTTTCCTCAAAATACTACTTTAAAAAGAAATCTATAACTCTTGAGTAAGGTTTAGTGATGTTTAACTAAGTTGCAGAATAGAGTTAGGAACTAGTCTTAGAGTAGATATCTTATGATGGTACCAATGTTTTCCTCCAAATATGCTTCAACAAATCTTTAATCATGGATAAAATGTTGCATCATTATAAGTTAGTTGTTTAATTGTTTAGTTAGGAGAATTTGTATACTTAGCTGACCATTTCTCAAGCTCTCCCAAAATACCTTTGATGAAAGAATTGGACAAGTTAAGTTTATGTTTTAATTCATTTTTTTAAAGTCATTATCAAGCTTTGTATTTTGCTTAGTCATAGTGTAGGTTTGATTTTGTTTCAGTATTTGCATTTGCATTTGTCATTTGTCATCAACCAATTAGGCTTCACTCTGTTTTTAACTAGTAGCTTCTTTCCACTAGCTTTTTAGTCATTTTCCTTGTGAACATAAAAACCACCAAAAGACCAAAAACATCACAAATCATCACAAAAGACCAAAAACATCATAAAACACTAAACACAACGCATTAAGAGACAAACACCTAGGCACATACAGTGCACTTCACTTCAGTAGTTTACCAAACCTGGTTGACAATTAAATGAACTCAATTTAGGAGACTAGGTTGAGCACAAACACCTTCTAGCAACAATCCTCAGCCCCATCACAGTATAAATCTCTCTAGTAGTTGTCACACAAATCTAGCTCTCAATTGAAAATTCTCCAGCATGTCTCTACTCAAATTCTTCCTTATCAAACACTCAGATCTGTGCTCAATTTATAGATGAACTGAAGGTTGTTTTGCAATCAGTGACTTTCCAATAATAGACAAGACATGTTCCTAGTCATGTAGATGTAAGATGGACACTTGGATTCGAAGCTTGACACATGTGAACTCTTCTAGAAGGCACTGGCCAAGTGGATATTCTGGAACAATGAGAATTTAGCTCCCAATGTGACCAACGCACCCATATATGTCGGGAAGTGCTTTGCAGAGCAGCCTTGCATGGGGCTACCTGCATATGCAATGCATATAGTCCCCTTAGAGGCAGCATTGGTGAGCTCTCATATGCTGTATAATAAACTTCAAACCTTGGAAACCTTTGCTTGATGAAAGTCATGCTTGATTTGTCTTGTTCTTGCCTTAGGGCATGCAGCAACTTGAAATGATAGAGAATGATAGACCCTTACTCATGGTCCTGGGGATGATGCCCAGTTAACCAGGTCATTGGGAATGATGCCCGAATTGACCTATAAAAATTCCCCCCTAAAGCATGAGGTCAAAATAATAAAAACATTTAATTGAGATGCTTTACACTATGATGGGTTGGAGATGAAGCAGAGTGGTCACTTGCATCAATCTTAAAATACATTACATCATGATATATCCTCTTTGATCATAATTTTTGAGGGAATGCATTCCCATGTTTAGCACATAAACAATCTAATAACATGTACATAATTCAGAAAGTCGTTGACACTGGAATGTTGCCCAATGCAGACATGCCTACAGATATAGGCCCATGTTCAGATGAAAATATGTATGTAAGGTCACCGTGCAGATGATGTGTACAACAATCCTGAAATCACAACCTGGATGGCTGAAACTATATCCAGGGTCTTCTTATCTCATTCACTCGATCATTCAGATACAAGTCTAGCCATGCAAATATATGATTTATCGTCGAACATGGAAAGACATCGTTTGATTACCAACCAATGATGTGAGCTGTTAACAAACACAAGAGAACCACCATTAATGAAAATGGACCTCAAGGTACAGCAGTACATTTCGTAAGGCTTGAATAGATGATTTGATGTCGAACGCCAAACAAAATTTTTCGGGCAAAGGTCTGGAAGTGAGGATCTTGTCGATGTTGTAACAAGCCTCATGGTACTGGAATCTGATGTTTCTAAGTGAACTTCCTAGATATTGATTTGTCATCGACAGGAAGTCAACTTATTGTGAAACGAGAGTTACTGATTTTGGAGACAAGGGTATGACTTGATATAGAAATTTTCAGGGATGACGGTCATGAGAATGAAGGTTTACGAGTATTGCAGAAGGATGAGTTTATTCACTGATGACTTCTCTTGAACATATCAGCGGCACTATGATGAGTTGGCACCATTGACCCAAAATCAAAGTGAAGGTACGATGAACCATAGGTATGAATGAACCATCAAGATGATTACCCAACCCAAACAGTCACGGACATGGAGTGAAGGAAGTGTCATGTTCAAGAGCGACTTGCTACCATAAAGAAATTTTGCTCACATTTCTCAAATTTTCCCTGGTCAATTTTCGACCAGTACCTCTTTATTTTTTAACAAGCTTGAGGAGGGTAACATTTCCTTGATCTATAATTCAACCCTTTGGGCGAATAAAGTATCGCTATTTAATAATTTAACGAGTCTAGCGATGAATGAAACTCGATTCTTGCCATGATCGACAAGCCCGTCGTTATTTTATGTTTTAATGAGCTCAACGACAGTGATAGTCCGGTCCTTTTTCATATTTAGAGAGTTTGAAAAAGTGGACGAAAGAAAACTCCATAAGTACTTTTTTGTAAATATGTCACTCAGATCCAAAAAAGTGTAAAATAATGTTTGAGAGAACCTCTTTGGTCATGTTTAACCAAGGTATTCCTTTTTCATAAATAATCTATCTCAGTCCAGAAAAGGGTTAAACTTATACTAAGTAGATATCAATTCATTTACTTTTATGAGTTTGAAAAGACAAGTGCTCGGAAATCTTTTCACATTATCGGAGTCTAAAAAGAGTTGAAAGAAGACTCCAGGGGTTCCTTTTTCGCTGTTATCGAAGCTCGAAAAAGAGATAAAGGTGCACTTCAAATCCTTTTTCGTTTTTAACAAAGCTCGAAAAATAAGGAGAAAAAGTATGTTTTGTGATCAAGTCATTCTTTGAAATAAATCTGCGAGACTAATTTGTTCATCAGTTGTATTTCCTATTCAGGACAACATCAAATGGATTAAAAATGCCTATTTCATGATAAAAACATAAAAAAACTATATTCATAGCAATAAATTTAACTTGAAAATAATTAAATAACTATTTAAAAGTAGTTTCACTATTCATTTTTACCATTCCATAGTTATCATTTGTATTTTGGAGCTCTGAACCTGATTTTTCCCCTGAACTTCAGTTGTTGATTGCGATCGTTTCTGTGGACGGATTTCATCACCATTTGATCCAGGTTAGTTCCATGAACCTCCTCTTCCCTTTGGTACACATTTCATTTCCAATTTCTGCAAATTTTAAGGTTTTTAAGGCCCCTAGGGTAAATTCTGCCAAAAATTAGCGCAACG
The DNA here is from genome assembly GCA_034641835.2 of Pinus albicaulis. Classification (NCBI taxonomy): domain Eukaryota; kingdom Viridiplantae; phylum Streptophyta; class Pinopsida; order Pinales; family Pinaceae; genus Pinus; species Pinus albicaulis. The sequence continues at coordinate 559,847,379 of CM076572.1, forward strand.
CACCCCTGAATGTCGAAACCTGCATTGCATAGCAAGTACAGTGAGATGTACTTGCATGTGCAATGCACTGTCTCTTTCTAGGGAGTGCGTTGGGCGCAGTTTAAGTTTTTGATTTTCTTATTATGCCCAAAATTGACCCAGTTTTTTTCAATAAATGGAATCTAATGGATCTTATGGTTGTGTTTCAGTTTTCCATCGAATTATAATGACGATTACATGGAGGGAAAGAGAACATGAAGAACAAGATATGATTTCCTTGAATGATCTGGGTACTGTAAGAGCCCTAAGAGATTGTGGACTGCTTAAGTACTTCAAATTGTCTGGGATGAGGCAAAAAATAGAACTCTTGGAGTTCTTAGTTCGAGCATGGGATCCGATGATAGAGACATTTCATATTAAGAACCAAGTGGTTCCCATAACAGCTGAGGATGTGTATTTTCTCACAGGTTTGTCGAGGAGAGGTTTGCCCATTTCACTCTCAGGGTCTACCATTGGAGGAGAGACAGTGAGGGATTATATTATGCAGTATTTCTATCCAGGAGCAGAATCTGGAAAAGATAGAAAAATAAACATCTGAGATGTCAGAGATTTTCCTTTGAGAACTATCCTTTTCACAATCGCTAAACTTGCCGGCACCGTTACACTACACATAGCGAACAGATCATTTTTGCAGTATGCACTAGAGTGTATGGAGCCAACAGTCTTCAATTGGTCTGAAGTTGTTCTATCTCAAATAAAGGAACAACTAAATAAATCAAAGGGAGGAAGGAAGAAGAATTTCAGTTATGGTTCTATCCTTATATCCTTCACCTTAGAACGGATTCCACTAATGCATCCATAGCATGTGACACTAGATATAGCTAGTCCTAGAGATCCTCGAATGCAGATATGGGTAGAACTCATGGGTTGGCCAATCGACTGTTGTGTTCTCTACTGCATTCTTCACCCGGTTCCAGAAACAGATCGTCTCCATCGATGAGTATGCATACGCAGGCATCAATTTTCGAGGAGATCCAGATTTAGCACTACCAGAAGGCTCTAAGTGGGGTGCAATAGATAAGACTGTTTTGACCATGTTTTTTTATTTTCCTAAGATTTATACAATTTCTTTGTGTTTTGATTTCTTTCCAAGACTAAACTAAATGTTCGATGTAATGCAGATGTTGGTCGTGTTCAACCAGTAGTGGAACCAGAGCCCGAAGTAGATGTGCCAGCAGAGAGGGCTGTCAGGAGAGCAGTCCTTCAAGATCTTGATCTGGCTAAGACTCTGACTAAGCTTCAGCAACACATAGAAGGCTTGACCTTCAGGATTCTATATTTTTGGATCGAAGAGCTTCCTATGCAACTGCAGCGACACACTATTGGGGTTCCTAACCGTTGGATGTAGTTACTTCGTAGGATAGCTAGATGTATAGCATGTTACCACGAGCACCACTAGTTTACTTGTGACATTTGCATATATTTTGAGGTCAGATGATCAATGTGTCTTGGGCACAAATTTTGTAAAAACCTATAACTATCTATCTATATGATTTCAGATTTTTTCCTATGTTTGTTGTGTAATCCTATTCAATGAAGTGAATGTTTTCTTTACATATGTTGCAAATTTTTTTCTAAAACTTGATTAGCTAATGAATCGGTCAATCTGCTCAAATTTCTGGAAATGTAATGATATTGAATAAAATCAAAATGTCTTTCCAAAAGTCGAACTCATAGGAAAAATCTAAGAAGTGTTGGATTTCTAACAGTATAAACACTAGTAAGTTGTAATACCACAAGTTGTGAGTCTAACCTTATGATTATGCAGTTAATACCAAATGAAATGTCATCAGAGAGAATTTCGTTCAACGCGCTATACTCAGTGATATTGTTCATCGATCTACCAATACAAATCCCTTGAAAACTCACTAACTTTCCTTTCGGAGCGAAAATGGCCCACGCTGCAGAGGATAGATTCTGCGTACTGCGACTAGCACCATCAACATATCCAACAAATGGTTTCGAAGATTCAGACATCTGCGATGAAATTTAAAGCGGATTACTAACGTCAAGTAAACTCTAAAAAACAAATTAAGATAGTGAATGCAAATCAACAGCATATATACAATATAATAAAAAAAATTCCACGCTCATGATTAATCATAGTAACGTTTCAAATACAACCCATTTCTAGGTTACGCCAATGGAATTCCATCGTAATCAACTAACTCATAGGCACCCTTAGCAAGAACTCTTTTGAAAATATAGGGGCCATGCCATAATGGCTCAAACTTTCCTGTACCTATTACATCAGCTTCTTGATCGTAAAGAAGGACCAATTCGCCCTCTGAGAAAATGCGAGGCTGGACATTTTTGTCGTATTGCGCCTTTATACGTCTCTTATGCGCTTCGTTGGCCAATTGGGCTTCATGGCGCGTTTCATCAAGATGGATGAGGTAAAGGAGACATGCTTCTTATTCTGAGGTGTCAGGTAACAAGTCTATTGCAAGTTTTAACGATGATATTTCGCATTGGATTGGTAAGATATCTTCCATACCATACACCAATTGAAAAGGAGTAAATCTGGTTGCATTTATCACCGAGGTTCGATACGCCCATAAGGCGGAGTACATGATCAAATTCCAGTTTCTTTTATGAACTCCTACCATTCATTGAAGCATTCGTTTAAGAATTTTGTTAATAGCCTCAACTTTTCCATTTGATTGTGGATAATAAGGAGTAGAATTATCATGTGAAAATACTAACTTGGCAGTCAATTCAGACATCATGTGGTTGCGAAAATGCTTCCCATGATCTGTAACTATAGCCTGTGGAACCCCAAACTGTGCAATAATGTGGTTGAAGAAAAACAATGCAGTTGTTTGTCCTGTGTTGTTGAATGTAGGCATTGCTTCGGCCCAATTGGTAAAATAGTCAAATGCGACAATAATATAACTATGCCCCCTAGATGAAGGAGGGTTACAGGTCATGAATTCAATACCCCATTTCATAAATGGTCCAGCAAAGACAACAGGATGCATTGGCGCTGGCGGTTTCGGATTTTACGGTCAAAAATCTAGCATGCATGACAACTTCTGACCATGAGGATGCAGTCTCAAAAAATAGTAGGCCAAAAGTAACCGACGTGGAGTATCTTCTACACGGTATCATATCCAGATAAATGTCCACCACAAGCCCCATCATGACAATCATTTAACTCTTTTTCGGTCTCCTCGTGAGTGAGGCACCTCCTTAAAATGGTATCGACACCACGACGATAAAGTGTATCGCCAACGATCAGATAATATTTGGCTTGGTATCGAATACGTCATTGTTCAAAGCAAGAGGTATTAGGTCGAAAATTCTGGGTTTGGAGATAAATGATGAAATCCCCATACCAAGGATCAGATGATCCAATTAGAAACAGAGACTCGTCTGGAATTGATGGTTCCGACGTAGTTTCAGTACTTTCAGAGGGAAGGTCACAGAGAAGCTAAGCCAAAACTAAAGACTTCTTTGACTTGGATTTGATAAATTCCAAACCAAATTCCTTCAAAATGAAAATCCATTTTGAATATTTCCCCCCCAGCAATTGACATGATAAGATGTAAGTCATGGGGTTGCAATCCGAAACTATTGTTGTTTTTCGGAGCAGGATATAATGGCGAAATCTTTGGACATCTTGAACAGCTGCCAAGGAAATATTTTCTATGTATGAGTACTTAACTTTTGTATCATTGAGATTATGACTCAAATAATAGATCGGATGTTCAATTTTTTTTTCTACTTGGACCAGTACCATAGCAATGGTCGTTTCGGCCGCGGCGATATATAGGAAATAATCGTTTTGATAATTAGGAGGATACATTAATGACGCTCGAACAAGAGTGTCCTTGACAACATCAAAAGAAGCTTGCACAAATTGGTCCCAATGGAAGGGAACCCCCTTTTTCAATAGTCGAGTAAATCCTTTAGCCATTTCGGCATAATTTGGAATAAATCTCCTTAGGAAGTTAGCATTTCCTTGAAATTTTTGTATCTGAAGTAAGTTTGAAGACGCAGACAAATCAAGAATGGCCTGAACCTTCAAAGGGTCGATTCAAATCACTTATTTTGAGACTATGAATCCAAGAAAATGACCAGAACCAACACAAAACACACATTTATGTGGATTGAGGCGTATTTTGTGGTGTCGACAGCGTCAGAAAATGGCTCTCAAATGCATTGGATGATCAGTCTAATTTCGTGAATGCGTTGGTAAATCATCTAAGTATGGTTGAAAAATGTGCTTGATGTCATAATTTGGAATGAATCTCCTTAGGAAGTTAGCCTTTCCTTGATGTTTCTGTATCTGAAGTAAGTTTGAAGACGCAGACAAATCAAGAATGGCCTGAACCTTCAAAGGGTCGATTCGAATCACTTATTTTGAGACTATGAATCCAAGAAAATTACCAGAACCAACACAAAACACACATTTATGTGGATTGAGGCGTATTTTGTGGTGCCGACAGCGTCAGAAAATGGCTCTCAAATTCATTGGATGATCAGTCTAATTTCGTGAATGCGTTGGTAAATCATCTAAGTATGGTTGAACAATGTGCTTGATGTCATTAAAAGCATAATCCATTGCTCTCTGAAAAGTTTCCCCAGTGTTCTTTAAACCAAACGGAAGTTTCCTATATGCGAATGTGCCCCAGGGATAGATGAATGTTGTCTTATGTTGATCATATGGGCGGATATTAATTTGATTGTACTCGGAAAATCCATCCATGAACGGAAAAATTTCACATCCAGCATAATCGTCAATAATCTGGTCGATAAAGGCAATAGGATAGTTGTCTTTTGGAAAAGAATGATTAACATCCCAATAATCGACGCACACTCTAATGGTTCCTTGTTTTTTCATGACAGGAACAATATTGGAAACCCACTCAGTTAGCGAAACAGGGTAAATGAAACCAGCACGCAAAAAATTTTCAACTTCTGCTTTGATGGCAGCGGCTTTCTTCGGATGAACAAGACGAAGTCGTTGATGCATCGATTTGACATTAGGATACATATTAATAGTGTGTTCAACTATACTAGTATCTATGCCTGGCATTTCCTCATAATACCAAGAAAATACGTCACGAAATTCACGAAAAAGAGAGCGATATGATTTGAGTTTTGATGGAGAACAAGATACACCGACATGAATATTCTCTACAATGCCAGGTTTGGTCGAAATATCGATAGAAATTGTTTCTTCGATATTTGAAATATTTCGCTCGGAATCAATTGCATTAATGGGAAAAGAATTCGAAAATAAATTTTTGATGGATGAGTGATATAGTTCACTAGGATCATTTTCTTCATAATCAGGAAGATGGGAACGATGATGATAATCTTCCCATGGTTCTCCCTCTGACATCATGGCTTCCAAAATATTCCCATCTGTCAAGAACATTGAGAAAAATGGATCAGATGGAGTACCAAAATCTAAGGAACGACCAACCCAAACATTTGGCGACGCTGATTTCGGATTTTCCGCCCAAACCATATAGATTGGTTGCTATGCCAACTCAATAGGGTTGGGTGGTAGAAACTCATCCAATGTAGAAATATCAGAATCACCCGTACTTGTCTTTAAGCCAGATAGAGTGGAAGAGATCATGTAGAAGGTCTCTATAGTTGAAATTTTTGCCAACGTCACTGGCGGCGGTAATGCAAAGGTTCCCATGAGAGTGGAATCCTTTAATAGTCCTACACCAATGTTCTAAAGTTCTAGTTGGGGTATGTGAACGAACAGAACGCTTCCAGTTACCTGCGAAGCAGAGTCAAAGAAGGATAGTTGATTAATGAATGTAATTGTACATTCATGTGGAAAGGCAATCATTCTAAAATATGTAGAAACAATAGCAGTCATTTTATATACCCATGGCCTTCCAAGTAAAATATTATAGTCAAGGGGTCCATCAACAACATCAACATCAATATTCACTATTTTCCCCCCTAGTTCAAAATGCAAGTTATTAATAATATCACAAGGTTTATATGTATGTCCATCAAATGCCTTCAACGTCGTTGATGATTGTGATAAGTGCGGCAATCCAAGTGACTTCCAACAGTTTAGAGGCATAATGCATGTAGATGCTCCCTTATCAATAATAGTGCGATGAAAAAGGTGATTGAGAACATTTACCTGTATGGAGAATGTCAATTATGCTGGTAATTGTGGCACATAGCCCGTATGATTAGAGACGACAAGATTAGAATCAGTCAGATCAATTCCACCAATGGCCAAGAATAAAGCCTATTTTTGGGAGGGACAATTTTGTAATACCTCAAGAGCAGACATAGCTGAAGGGGATTGAGCCAAATCTTCTACTATATTATAATTTTGTGCAGCTCTTGCTCGAGGATTATATGTCGATTTATGAATTACTCCCTTTGGTGGCTTGATTGTCAATTCAGGAATAACAGTAGGTGGTACTGATTTTGTAGATGGATTCATTGTCGAGGTAGTAGGTTGATCAGTGGCCTGACTACCATAATATTTATTTCGCATCGACACCAAAATATCTATTGAAGGTTTTGTGACAGATAACATTAACACTTGGGAACTAGGAGCTGGATCCGTCGCAACCATATTTGTGTTCAAATTTGGAAATGGGTTTGTCAACATAGCTGAAGCATTGGAAGCCTTGATGATTTTTGAGACTTCATCGCGGTGAGGAAAAACCCTAACAAAGTGTTCCTCATTACATATTATGCATGGATAACAAGGTTTCTGAGTTCCATACGGTTGATCAGATGATCTTTCCTGCGGGTTAGAAGTTTGTTTTTTCTTTGATTTCCCCTTTTTCTTACTTCCTGGTTGCTTGTCACTTTTGCCTTTGTCAAATGACACAGAATTAATTTCAAAAGTAGGAGCAGGATCAGATGCAGTAGTGTGGTGTGTGTTTGCAGTGCCTATCAAGCCATCTCTGGCATGACAATCCTTTAATTGAGGAGGAACATTGAAATTAGATCTTGGCGCATTAGGGATTTTTTCATAGAGCGTGCCAGACTAAGTGTAAATCAAGTCTAAATATTGGGCACGAGCGATAAATTTCTCTTCTGTGACGACGCCACCCTTAGCCACATCCTCAGTTATAGATGGTAACAAGTACTTAATGAACCATTCAGCAAGTAGCTGATCCGGAACAAATGTCTTAACCATTCGTCGACGACGACACCACTCATGAATATGATCAGAAATGTGAGTAGCATTAGTCTATTTGAAATTATTCAAGAGTTCTGTTCTAGTTTCATATCTGATGGGTAACTAGAAATGAGTCAAAAAGACAGTAGCTAGGGCTGTGAAATTTTCAAAAGAAGCTCTGGTAATTCAATGTATCATTTTGCAGCCGGACCTGTGAGTGTACGCTGGAAAAGACGTAGTCGAACAGAATCATCATTCAGGGAATTTGATGAACACCATAATTGATAAGTCATAACATGAGTCGACGAATATTCTCCAGCGTTTCCATTGAACTTAGGAATATCCGAGGGTAATTTATGAGGTATCGCCGGCCACCAAGGAGCATAGTTGATTGGATCATTAGTTAACCGATTTAAATATGGTAACTCTAAAGTTGCAACAAATGGAAACTGTCTATTAAGGTCAGGTTGAGCATAGCCAGGATAAGATGGAATTGCTTGAGCAACAGACCTTTGAGCACCAGCATAAGGAATCTGCTGCTGGTAACCCAAATATGGGTTGTTTTTCATAGCAAACGCTTGAGGATTCTGTTGACCAAAACATGGATATGGTACTTGTTGAAAAGAGGTTTGAGGCATTTGCACCTGTGGTTGCCAAGGGGTCTGTCCACCAATGTTATAGCCCAAATTAGGATAACTTGGATTCGGTTGATATGTATAACTCGTTTGCGGTTGTGACATCCCATAAAATGATAGACCAGCTTGTGAATAAATAATTCCTGGTACAGGTTGTTGTAAATTAACCAAAGTATTTGGAGTCTGTGGACCCAACATTTGATGATATTGAGTTGAAGGACCTGCTTGATAAGGTTGATGTACAATATTTTAATTCTGTAACAGGGGTATAGATGTATTAACAAGTGGTAATGAAGTGGGTGTAACAGGTTGAACCAATTAATACGATTGTACAACCGTTTGTGGTTGGATACGTAGAGTGGGCTGCCATTGACAAACATTTGTTTCAATATTAGATTGACCAAAAAGTGATGGAGTACTATCATATTGGGTGACCAAAGGTTTCCCCCCAACATTAGGAGGATAGTAAGATGGAAAATATTTCCCTCCAAATGTTGGGAGTCCAGTTGATATGGTACTTGAAGGAATAGACCCAGAAGGACCAGCTCGATATTGCCCTGATGATGCGTATAATGAATCAAGTCAGTACTTACGATAGTATTACCAGTTAAAATATCGGATGATGACATTGGTAAATACCATGGATTTGAAGATGCACCAGAGAAAATTCCAGATAATTATTTGTAACCTGATGGGACCATAGGGCCACCATGAAAATATGACTCTGGTGAAGTGGTAAACATCAAAGGGGTAGCTAGGGCGGGAGCTGACGTAATTGGAACAACAGGCCCAACCGAAGATGTTGGTTCAGACATGGTTGTCTGACCAAATGTATACCCTTTTGAATCGACAGTAATTTGAAAAGGAGGAATATCAACAAAAGCAGAGGATGTCGATTGAGAAAAAGACTCGTATAGGAAAGGTCCTCCCCAAAATGGGTTGGAGTTAAAGGTGTATTGTCTTGTGGGATTTCTTCAATCGCAATTAAACCAGGTGGAAGTATTTCACTGTCAGGCCCAAAGTATATTTCAGGTAGTTGACTGTGTGATATGGGAGATTCAATAGCTACAGAAATTTGTGGGATGACCAAGGTAGGAACAACTTCTGGTTGTTTGAATTCAGGATTCAGATGTTCTAGCAAAGAAGAGACAGGATCTAGATCAATTTTTGGTTGAACAACGTCGGGTCCAGGAGGTATGGTCTCACTGATTGGATGGATCTTGACCACGGGCAGTTATGAAGACTCCGTTTCGACAACAGTAGACGAACTGGGATGTGTAGAAACAACTTGAGCTAACTCTGGTTTATGGGAAAATGATGTTTCACCAAAGGTACGAATTGTACTTGATTCGGTAGATCGTGATCACCTTCGCCTACCAGAAGTAACTTCAAGTGGTAAAGGTGGTTTTAAAGCTTATCTACGTGAACGACGGGGGAAATGATTTTTTTCTTCCACGGTTACTGATTAATTTTAAGAAAAAACAAATAAACAAAATAAAAGGTAATGCTAGGAAAAAGGGTTTACTAAGAAACTGTGAACTACAGAATACCTCTTGGCGAGCCAAGAAGTACGGGCACGTAATCTCCCTGAATGTTGTGTTCGGTGTATCACGATTTACAAGGCGACTGACTCGATTCATTATGGATGGATAGCACCTGAAATTTGTCCCCCCAAATAAACCTGAAAGTACGTGGAGGCCCAAGTTCGTATTAGTGTTGTCTGATGAAAAATCGCACAGTGAGAGCACCCCTTTATACTTATCATACTATAACACCACCCAATATACCCAAAATTACATGGACGAGCTACGATATACTTACGTACGTGAAGTGAGGTATCACACTCGGAATGTATCGCAGACAAGTTAACAACAACTGCTATGTTTCACGATGTCGGAACACGTCTCTAGCCTAGACCTTCTAAATGTTATCGTTATGGTTCCAATGCTTTGTTAGGTAAATTGAGATTAATTTTATGTTGATCTTGCTTACAATTTTCCTTTCAAAGGTTCACCGCGATGATGTATTGGAAAATTCCTAAAATGCAACTAAAAATTATAATAAATCTTTCACTTTCAGTTTCTTCAATGAAAAACCTAGCTACTAAGGGAAGAGAGCAAATAATTTGTGAGCAAACAAATCAATGATCACAAACTAAATGCAGATTTCCTAATGTTCCTTTTTGCAAAACACACAAAAATCCTACATGCAAATGCAATTTTTTCTTTTCAGATTCCTTAATGTTATGAATGCAGAAAAGAAACTAGGTGCATTAAATCAAAAATTTAAATGCCTTTTACTTTCAAGAAATGAAGAATACAAACAACAATTTCTCTTTTGAAGGAAAAATGAGAATTTCAACAACAATTTCTCCTATCAAGGAAATGAATATTTTATGACAATTTCCTATTTCAAAAGCAAATGATTCTTAATGCGACCATAAAAAATACTTTGAAATCAACTTGTCAATGATAAAGAAAAACTTTTTAAACAAACATTGAACAAGTTTTCAGTCAAAGGAGGAAGAAGAATATAGAATTACTGGTCAATATGAGGATCAAAATTTTCAAAACACAGCAAAAAACAAACTGAAGAAAATTGCAAAGGAAAATTCAAAGAAATTTGGGTGGTTTTAGGAGTCAACGCAGTCTCCAAGGGGAGACAGTGCTTTGCAACGTAGGCCTGAAAGGGAGACAGTGCTCTGCAAAGCACTGTGTCTCGTCTAAGGGTGCGTTGGGCGCAGTGTATAAGGAAAAATACTACTGTTTAACTCACTGTATTTGCAAATTTGGCTTTGAAAAAGTTTAATATTTGTGTGTAACAACTACTGGGTGGATAAACAAAGAAAATCAGAGGCTAAGTCACCTAGATCTAAGGGAAATTCTCCCCATCGGAGTCGCCAATTTGTTGGGCCATAATTTTGAATTACGGAGAAAACACGCTTCCCTAGATAGATGACAATATAGAACAACAGATTAAAAACAATACAACTACCTTTCCTAACTTAGAGCAGACACACAGAAAGGATTAGAGGCTTACTTGTAATCCAAGCGCTTCTAAATGGCTCCTTCTGTTGCTTCCGTTGTAGCTTCAAAATCAAGCGGTTTGTGCGAAATGCTTCTTGCAAGAAAGAACACTAAAACAGCAGAAGATAGAAATAATACAGATGTTTATTACAGTTAGTTAGCTAAATCAGTAAAGCATAAACAATATACATCAACTAATCTTGCAAAATGGAAAATCAAAGCCAATACAGATGCATATAGGGAAAAGTAAGTTGTATTCTTCATTGATGATAGAAGGAGAGGTTACAACCAAATGACTGATTTGAAGTGACCCTTCTAGCAACGATCCTCAGCCCCATCACAGTATAAATCTCTCCAGTAGCTATTACACAAATCTAGCTCTCAATTGAAAATTCTCCAGCATTTCTCTACTTAAATTCTTTCTTATCAAACACTCAGATCTGTGCTCAATTTATAGATGAACTGAAGGTTGTTTTGCAATCAATGACTTTCCAATAATAGGCAAGACATGTTCCCAGTCATGTAGATGTTAGATGGACACTTGGATTCGAAGCTTGACACGTGTGAACTCTTCTAGAAGGCATTGGCCAAGTGGAGATTCCGGAACAATGAGAATTTCGCTCCCAATGTGACCAACGCACCCATAGATGTTGGGAAGTGCTTTGCAGAGCAGCCTTGCATGGGGCTACCTGCATATGCAACACATTTAGTCCCCTTAGAGGCAGCATTGGTGATCTCTCATATGCTATATAATAAACTTCAAACCTTGGAAACCTTTGCTTGATGAAAGTCATGTTTGATTTGTCTTGTTCTTGCCTTAGGGCATGTAGCAACTTGAAATGATAGGGAATGATAGACCCTTAGTCATTGGTCTTGGAGATGATGCCCAGTTAACCATGTCATTGGGAATGTTGCCCAAATTGACCTATAACACCTATCTCTCCACTGGAACTGACATGCAAGTAGTTAAATGTTGTATTTGTTCAGTTGCAAGTGAGTCTCTAGTTATGAATTAATTAAATAATTAATTCACTAAACTCTCACTAATGTATCTTCAGTTAGAACTAGATACAACTAGCACAACTGAGTTTAACTCACTTAACTGAGTTAAACTAAATAACAACTCCCATAACTATTCCAACTCTGTCACAACTTTTCCACTTCAATTCTAACTGAGTCCTCCATGCATGAGTCACCAACCACCCTAGGAATTGCGTAATTCCTTCAGCCCACTGATTTTCCAAATCTGTTCACTGAAATAAAGTGCTCCAAGAGAATAAGTTGATATTTATTGTTGGATTATTATTAAGGGCTAATAATAATCAACATGCATCTATTTTTATGTTGACGATCTATAAATGGACTTCGCCCAATACTCTAAAAATAGAATCTCATATATTTTTCACATTTGACCAACCATCTACAAATAGCATCCTGCAACTTATAGAATATGTTCACTATGTCTAAAAATAGACATACACCTAAAAATAGCCTACGGGCCCCACTTAGTGAAGGTGCTTAATTTTCACTAATCTCATCATCTTGTTAAATCTCAACACTCCCTCTCAACAAGATATCGGATTATCCTTCACCTTGATCCTACCTCTATGGTATTCGAATTTTAACCTGCTGAGCGCCTTCGTCGGAATATCTACATCCTAATCTTCCTTAGGAATGTACTAAAGCAACATGACCTTCCGCTGCACACAATCTATGATATGATGATACCAGATATCTATATGTTTAGATCTATCATGAAACACAAGATTAATCGAGAGTTTAATGCAACTCCGATTATCACAATGTATCATTGTAGGATCTAAATGAAAACCGAACAAACTAACCAGGATCTTCCTCATCCAAAGAGCCTCACATGCAACTTGACTTGTTGCCATGTATTTTGCTTCTGCTGAATTGAGTGCCATGGATCTTTGTTTCATGTTGTACCAAGAAAATGTTGTAGATCCGATACTGAAAACCCCTCCTAATGTGCTCTTTCTGTCTGTTGGGTTTCCTGCCCAATCTGCATCCATGAAGCCATGCAACTTCACTTCATCCATCTGTCTATACCATAAGCCATACTCATATGTGCCCCTGAGATACCTCAAGACATGTGTGTCTTCCTTCCAAAAGAGCTTGGTAGGCTTAACCATCACTTTACTAAGATGGTTCACCGCATAGCATATGTCTGGTCTTGTATTAACTAAATACATGAGCAAACCCACCAATTGTCGATAAACAGTGGCATCCACTACCTCTGCCAATGTAGCATCCTCTTTCCTACAATTTCCTGGAAGAGGAGTATCCATGGGCTTGCAGTCTTCCATGTGAAACTTACCAAGTATCTCCCGAGCATACTTGCCTTGAGACACAAATAGTTCACCTTCTTGCTGCCATATTTCCAATCCAAGGAAATAATGAAGGAGGCCCAAATCCTTCATCTCAAACTCCTTTGCAAGATCTTCCTTGCATGAGTGTATCAACTGCTCATCACCCGTTAGTATTAAATCATCAACGTAAAAGTTTTCCCTCCACCACAATTTGGTACAAGTTTGCATCTGCCTCACTCTTGGTGAGGCCAAGTCCAGTGAAATAGTTGTCAATCTGTGTGTATCAAGCACGGGGTGCTTGCTTCAACCCATACAGCGCTCTTTTGAGTCTGCACACATATGACTTGCTGCTGAAGATCTCAAATCCTTCAGGCTGCTCAATGTACACTTCTTCCTCAATGATCCCATTAAGGAACGTAGTCTTCACATCCATCTGATGAATGTGCCAACCCATCTATGCTAAGAGAGCAAGGATGGTCCTTATGGAAGAATATCATGCGACAGGTGCAAAGGTTTCTTCATAATCAATCCCCTCGATCTGTGAGAAGCCTCGGGCAACAAATCTTTCCTTATACTTCTCAACACTCCCATCAACAGCTTTCTTTACCTTGTAGATCCATCTTGAACCTACCACTGATTTACCAACTAGCCTTGGAACAATCTCCCAAGCATTGTTTCTGACAATGGAGTCATACTCTTCCACCATGGCATCTACCCATGTGGGCTCCTGCATTGCTTCTTCAAAAGAATATGGCTCTGTCACGATACACTTGCTCATAAGAGCCACGTATCCAGTAAATCATTCAAGTGACTATCTCTTTCTGCACTGTGATGTAGGGACTCCTACATTCTGTGTCGCATCAAACTTCAGTCTCTCAGCTTATGTGGTACGCCTTCTACATGTTTTGAAGTTTGGCTCTGCGTGAGTGGACTCCTCCACTCCATGATCCTCCTCCTGTGGCTAATCCACATCTTGAGGCTGATCTTTGGGAGCAAGTTGCTCCTCATCTGCATGCAAGTGTAGCTCCCTCTCAAGTGACAACTTCATGGCTTTCACCTCATTGAATTTTATATCTCATCGCACCACATTCATCCAACTGTTTGGAAAATACACACGATAATTATGGGGCATTTCTGTGTACCCCACAAATATCCCAACTTCTGCAATCGGCTCCAGCTTCTTATTGGCGTCCTTTGTCACATGAATGTAAACAGATGAGCCAAAAATCTTCAGATGAGAAATATCAGGCTTCTTACCATTAAAATATTCTTCAGGTGTACTCATGCCAATTACTCTATGAAGACAATGGTTTTTCACATAAACCGTAGTGTTGCATGCTTCCGCCCACAAGTGCATCGATAGGCCCTAGTCATGCAGCATAGCTCGTGCAGCACCCACGATCGTTCTCTTCTTCCTCTTCGCGATCCCATTCTGCTGTGGGTTATGAGGCACTATGAGTTCTCTTCGAATTCCTTCTTTGCTACAGAAGTCTTTGAATTCGTTCGAGATATATTCATCGTCATTATCGCTCTGCAAAGCTTTCACTTGCTTCCCCGACTCCTTCTCCACCAATGCTTTAAACTCACAAAACTTTGAGAATGTTTTTCTCTTCTTTGGCATGAAGAAGATCCAACATATACGAGAATAGTCATCAACAAATATAACATAATAGTTGTGTTTTGTTGTTGAAGCAACCGAAAAATGTCCACACACATCTGTGTGAATTCTCTCCAGGATCACCGAAGCACAGTTCTCCTTCTCATGAAAGGTGGTCTTCACAAACTTACCCATAGTACATCCCTTGCACTGATCTTACTGCGCAAGAGTACCCTTGGGAAGTCCAGTAGAAATCTGCTACAAAATCTTCAAGGCGCCATGGTGAAGATGGCCCAATCTCCTACACCATAATTCGCCCTCATCTCGGCTCACCACTTCTTCTGTTTTTCCCATCATTGCAGTGCAGCCATCTACCTCTAGCTTGTAGATATTCTTAACTCGAATCCCTATCCTCTTGGTTTGACCCATTGTTTTATGTCGCAGGAAATCTTTTCCCTCACTGAAAACAACGTCATAACTTTTGTCCTCCAACATAGCGACCAAGACCAAGTTCTTCTTCAGACCTGGAACATGCATAACATCTTTCAACAGAAATGGTTTACCTGACTCCCTCTCAAAGGCAATGGTTCCAATGTCGGTCGCACTATATCTACCATCGTCGCCCATCTCTATATGCATTTGGAGATCCTTCTCCTCCAAGTCACTAAACAACTCCTTGTCTCTCGTCATATGGAAGGAAGCACCACTATCAAAATACCACACCGATCCCATTGCGCTTGAAACCAAGCATGCGATCAAAGAGAAATAAATTTCAAATTGCGAGGTTGAGGCCTCACTCGCTACAGCTCCAACAACATTCTTTTTCTTCTTTTTCTGTGGGAAGTTAGTGGCGAGATGCCCATGTTCGTGACAGTGAAAACACTTCACTTTGGACAAATCCAGCTTCTTGCCTTTAGCCTCGGATTTTGGATGGGATTTCTTCCCCTTCCCTTTCCTTGCTTTGGCAGCCAAAGCGCAATTCTCTTCATCATAATTCTTCGATGAAGAGCCATCCCTGGTATTATGCCTTATCTCCTCCTGCACAAGATCCGACCAAATTCGCTCCCAATCCGGCAGTTTCTCTCGTCCATTGACAGATTCTTCGTAGTTGTGCCAACTCTTCGGAAGCCCAAGGAGAGCCAAGCTCACCAAGTCATCATCCGCAACTGCAATTCCCACACTTCCCAGCTCATCCCTACATTGGAAAAACTTCGTGAGATATTTTGGAATATTGTCGCCCTTCTCCATTTTGATTTTTCTGAGCTTGTCTTTCAGCGCCAACTTCCTATGGTTGTTGTTGCTTTGGAAAAGATATGTCAGAGCCTTCCACATTGAAAATGGAGTGGCTTTCCCGTGAAGGCTTGGAAAAATATGGTCTTTCACACCTTCCAACAGAATTCTTCTTGTCTTCGCTACCTTCTTTTTCCATGTGTCAAGTAATGCAGCATCACTAGAAGTAGGCTTAGGAACATCGTTATCGATGAACTCCTTCAGTCCATTGTCTTCAAGCACCGCCTCCATCCTGTCCTTCCAGGCTATGTAGTTCGAGCTACCCTCAAGGGCATACTCCAACCGCAACCCATTGAAAGCCATTTCAATGAATACTCAATTGTCGCACCAAGAAATTTCTGCAGCATATTCGAATTTTCCACCAGCACAAAACTTAGCCCCACTTCACTATTGCAATCTGTAGTGATTAACACTGCTCTGATACCATGTATAAATTTATTAATACTGATATTATTACCGGATTCTCCTGATCTAACAAATTAATCTTATGTTAAATACATAATTATTCCACTTAATTCTTTGCGGAAATGAAATCGCCAATTGCAAACACATGAAGAAAATCAATCGCACATAAACACAGTTGTTTAACGGGAAAGCTTAAAGCTAAAAACCCCAACTATCATATATTATCTATATCAATGGAATCATGTAATAATCTCATACAAATATTAGTACATCAAGCTCTTAGTACAATCAACAATCATTACACACTGTCATGCAGAAATTTTCATATCTATGCACCAATTTCTTACCTCCTGACCGCGTGCCTCCACTGCGCAATCCCTGCTGAAGAAGACCTCTGAATGAATTCGAATTGGCCTTGCCTGGACTGTGCAATCCTCATTGGCATCTCCAATGTGTGTTAGATGCATTGAATGCATCACTATAGTCACAACAGATAGTCGATCTCACCCTTTCACCTATCTCTCCACTGGGTCTCCACTGGAACTGACATGCAAGTAGTTAATTGTTGTATTTGTTCAATTGCAAGTGAGTCTCTAGTTATGAATTAATTAAATAATTAATTCACTAAACTCTCACTAGTGTATCTTTAGTTAGAACTAGATACAACTAGCACAACTGAGTTTAACTCACTTAACTGAGTTAAACTAAATAACAACTCCCATAACTACTCTTCCAACTCTATCACAACTTTTCCACTTCAGTTCTAACTGAGTCCTCCATGCATGAGTCACCAACCACCCTAGGAATTGCGTAATTCCTTCAGCCCACTAATTTGCTAAATCTGTTCATTGAAATAAAGTGATCCAAGAGAATAAGTTGATATTTATTGTCGGATTATTATTAAGGGCCAATAATAATCGACATGCATTTATTTTTAGATTGACGATCTATATATAGACTTCGCCCTATATTCTAAAAATAGAATCTCATCTATTTTTCACATTTGACCAACCATCTACAAATAGCATCCTGCAACTTATAGAATATGCTCACCATGTCTAAAAATAGCCTACGGACTCCACTTGGTGAAGGTGCGTAATTTTCACTAAGCTCATCATCTTGTTGAATCTCAACACCTCCACCTAAATTTTAGGAGCCCCTTTCCAAGATTTTTCAATCCATTCAAGAATGTATTTTGTCAAGTAGTGCCTTCCTTTTGCTCTCCCAACCAAAATTAACTTTGAAGCTTCCATAGCTTTATCAAGCTGAATATCAACTCCCAAGAAAATATTTGGGCATTTCGCCTTCTCCTTTATCACTTTTCCCTTTTTTAGCTTCGAACCAGTAGATTTTTCGTTCCTTCCCACATCTGGAGCTGAGGTTTCCTGCCCTTCCTAAACATGGTCTAGATCCTCGAAAATCCTCCTTATCTTCTCCTCCACTGGCACTATATGATATAAAAAATCCCTAAAATCTATTGATTACCCCTCCACTTCGTCCCTTGAGGTTGAACCCCCCTCCACCACCTCCAAATCCTCAAAGCCCGGAAAACCCACATGCTCGCTACCCTGATTCCGTTGAAACGCAGCTTGATTGTTATCCCTTGCAAAGCTCCCAAGTAGGGTATGTGCTTCTCCTATCCCCCACACCTGATTTACTAGATATAAACCCTCCCCTAGCTGGGTTGATAGAGCTTTCGGAGGTTCTAGGGAAACCTCCTCCTTCTGCCTTAGAGGGGATTTTCATGCAAGGGTTTTGTTAACCCTTTAGGTTGCTCTCGTCTCATGAGAAAAGGGTTCCAAAGCCAAACAAGACTTAATTCCTTTGTTTCCCCAGAGACCATTTCTTCTAAAAATGTCTTCAACACCTCCCATTTAAAAGACAGGTTCATGGAGGGTGATAGTTATCTGACTTACCCAGTTTTCCGTCAACGCCCCAACCGCTTGATCTGTCGGAACCGCAACATTCCTCTAACCATCTTACACACTGTTGACTGGAGACAAAACTCCCTCAGATACGTTATTAGGCTTTCCTAACTCCTTTAACCCTAACCAACCTCCAAACTTAGAATCAAACCTCGATACACCCGAAATGCCACTTGTATGCTTAACTGGACGTTTTACCTTGTCCAGGTTTTGTTGAGTGGGCTCTAAACCCCACACTAGAAGAATATCCTTTGGATCAGGTTCAAGATATACACATTCCCTCAGACTGGTCATTACTTTTTCCTGTAGGTAAAAGTAAAATGGTAACCGATTTGTAGATGCTACCCCCTGGTGAAGGCGCGTGCTTCCAACAAAGAGCTAGACGGATTTTATGCCTCCACATTTTATATCCCCAGTCGTTCCGTGTGAAATCCAAAACTAGATCCCTGCTTTCACTAACTCCCACTCTCCTCATCCTTCTGCCCTGTGCGACCCAGGTGTAACCCAAAGTCTGACAACAAGCGCCATCCATGCGCCTAGGAACCACCATCGCCTTCGTATTGGGTCACCTTCCCAAAAACCCTAATCGCCTTTTTTTCCTTCATATATATATATATATATATATATATATTGAATGTTATGTTGAAATGAGCATGAATAGAGAGTTGAGGTCTAGCATAGTTTCTTGAATGTTTATATGCATTATTTTATGAATGAATTTTGCATGCAATGGAAGCCTTTCCCATTTTTTAATTAAGACCTATGTACATCGTATGTCCATAAATTGAGATTTTATCCTTGGTTGTAATGGCTACACTCAGTATCGTTTCATGCATGTTGTTATGTTGTATTATTGTTTCACTAATGGTGGAGTCAACCCTGCATGATGATGGGAGTTTAAGGTTTTGTCTGTCTATGGAGATTATTTATATTGTGGACCTCTATGTAGTATCACAAATCGAGATGAGCGGGCTTGAATTTTCCTAGTTAAAGGCAATGAATTTCCTAGTTTGAAAGTAACCAAAGAGCTCTGATTAAATGAATGTAATCCACCTTAAGTTTTGGGAATTTTGGAAAATTGAAGAATGGGGAAGCCTTGGCCCTAGCCTCTGGTCACATGTCCTTAGAGGATCTAGAACTAGGAGCCAGTTGGAAAAGGAGGGGTGGATTATCGTAATATCAATCCCCAAAGGAATGAAAATAATTACATTTGGGGGAAACCCTTGATATGATGTGACTCGGGTGATGGACAATCACATAACATCCCTATTTCTATTTACCATTCCCTTCAACTAACAACCTCAAAGTATTGGAGGAATTGAAAGAATCGAAGGAGTGATTTTATGGATAATGATGTGGATATGCCACATGTGTCACCCATATTTGGCCCTTTTAGGTATACCAGTTGTGCAAATACGAGTTTCACATGGCACATGTCAACTGGTCCTTGGCATAGGACACATTAGTTGTTTCCACATGTAATGCATTGATTGGATGTTGGAGGATGTTGTGGCAGGATGAGTTATCATATCGACATATCAGCATATTGATACTTCTAAGGGATTGTGCTCTGAAAATTATTTGATATCCTGATACACACATCAATGTACCATGTGTCTCAGACATCATTTTTCACCATGTGGTGAGCTATGTTTGGATGCCATAAAATGAGGTGCCATGATGATCTAGCCATCAGCCTATTTACTTAATGGTATTTTTCTGCGATTTTTAGTTATAAGGAAATTTGTTGATAACCCTTTCGACTGTGCACTTATATCTTGCAACCCATCATTACCCATTGGAGAGATCATTGTGATGAGTGGACTTACTTTTCTATACCACTTTTCCTTTGATTTTATTTTTCTTAGGTCGATTCTAGTAACCTTGGAACTAGATGCATACAATTTTTCCACTCATCTCTCGAAAATGAACTTTCTTTTGGTGATCTTTTCCTATTCATTAAAGAATGAAAATCCAAAGCTTCCTTTTGAAAATGTTTTCATTCATGTTAAACCAACGAAAATGACAAGTTCCTTTTACGATATTTCCTCCCAATACAAAAAGTGGTGAGAAAGCTCAACCTCTTCATGCTCATTAACCTATGATAAAGATATTGAACACACTTTTAACTATTTTTTGGGCTCGTAAAAACCTAATGAAAAAGATACACTTTCATGTAGGAATTTAATTATTTTTGGGGCTCGTTAAAATTGAATAAAAAATACAATGTTATGCTTACTTGTCTTCGCTTTTGTGCTCATAAAATGACGGAGGATATCAACCATACAAAAGTGGGGAGGAAACATTGTTCACCTATATTACATTGTGGTAGTTGTCAGTCACCTTTGAACATGGCACCTATTTGTGTCATTATCTTACAGTTGGGTCTTAAGTCATATTTGGAGCTAAACCATCAATATGATTCAAGTAACTCCTTACCAAGAGTTAGTATCTCACCCAATTGGTTACCCTTCCAATCATATGGGTTTTGATGATTCCTCCTATATGATCCTTGTGATTTAAATGGTGTTCTTTAGTCCAAGTTTTCATGTCCACATTGTGTGGTTCCATAATATGTTCAAAGGAAGTCTTAGGCAGAGTTGGACATCTACATTGTCATTTGACCTTTTGTATTGGCCATCACTATGTTAGTTGTACATCATGACTTCATCAATTATTACCATCATCATTATCTTAGTGTTTTTTTGGTGTTAAATTATGGAGAATACATCAAGGCCCTCTTTTGAAGGATCTCTTCCCATCAACACCAACTCATTATTTGGGGAGTAGATCTAGAAACTAGCTAGTACCTTTAAGCTTGCAATATTAGTGGTAGGCTTCCATGTATTTGATAAAAGTTTCACCTCATCGTATTATGTTTGACCAATTTTATGTGTAATTTACATCAACAAATTTATTCATACTTGATAGACTATACTAGGCACCTTAGGAATAATTTTCATCAACGGTGGTTTCCCTCGTGTTTGTTAACGAGATTCATTAATTCCTAGTAATCATACGTTGCCCTGCATGTTCAACATCATCTCATCCATTTGCATGCTATAGGGTTGTACCACAAAGACAAGGCAAAGACCTTGGGCATTGAGGCTACCTCACTCATGCATGTTGCTTCACCCAAGGTATTATATTATGTATTTTGAGGAGCACAACTAGACACTCTCATTGGTGTCCATTATCCTTCTGATATATATTGTGATATAGATCCATGTTGTAATTATTTCATGGTAATGATCAACATTTGATGACATAGATCCATCGAGTACTATCTTTCGTGGCCATGATCTTGCATATCATTCCATGGATCAATGTATTGTGTTATTGGCAATGCACTATTCATTTTGTATTGATTGTGCATCTGCCTACCTTGGGTATGTCCACACACTATTTAGATGTAATGTATTTTGGCCATCAGTGTCTCTTAACCTCACACATTAAAGGGCATCTATAATAACTAAATTTGACACTCCTTAGGACTATTTGAGAAGCCCTGAAAAAATGAGTTGGAAATGTCACATCCATCCCATGTAAAAACCCTTAAAACATTCAAATTTGGTATTCCAATGCTCCTATTACAATGGAAAAGAGAATTGCAATGCCCCCAATGCACTATCCAACGGTGTTTAATGCTCCCATCCTCTAGCAAAGAGCATTGATGTGGTCGTTATGGTTTATGGCGTGAGAGATGGGGTTTGAAAAGTTCAAAATAGTGATCAAAAATAGGATAAGGATGAAAAAAATATGTCAAGCAAAGTCCAAAATGTTTAGGTTCATCCCGTCTACCTTCTTAACTTAACTATAAATAAGAATCACCCATGGGAGAAAAAATAATAGAAAGAGTGCAAGTAATGTCACGTTTCTTGAGTGATGAGAGGATACTCAACCTTGTTATAAGCTTACGTACAGTAAACCTTGACTGTGAGTGTAGGTGAGAGAAGTCATCTACTATCAAGGAGTTCAAGGGGCTTGCAACTGTTGTAAGTGCCTTCTTTAATATAATACCATTTTTTTCCCACATTTTGTTTATGTTATTTACATGTAGATGTTTGAATTTGTGTTTCTTTATGTAGATTTAGATGAATAATATGAGTAATGTTTGCATTGCGAGGTAGAATTTGATGTATTGTGATCTTTTTTTACAAGAAGGGTGTTGGAGGTCAAGACAGACTCTTAGAGATGGCATCTTCCAGGCCAAGGTAGGATCAAATTTCAAAGAAAAGGTAGCAACTTTACACATTCTTTCATTTTAAATGCAAATGTGTCTAGATTATTAATGGAAGATTGGTGGATAGCTATTGTTTGTCACAGATCAATGGGCCAATCTATGGGAAGAAGTTTTTGGTAACAAAGGGGAATTCCAAGATAACACCTTCCCATTATTTTGAGTGGTTAGAAAAAGGTCAAATTCATAGAATGTTTAGACTATAATTGTTCTACCTAAGAATGGATTTATAATGGTTTAGAGCATCGCATAGAGATCATTGTTGATTGAATGATAAGTAAGCACATTTAAACAAAAAAATAAAGTACACTCCCTACTATCGTAGTTCTTAACCAATTGATGAGCCCCACTACTATTGTAATTGACCAATTGATGAGTTGTGTTTGCCATAACGAATTTTTTTATTAGCATATTACATGGTAGATTATTATTTTGTTTTAGAATTGAAACTGTGCATTTTTTTTCCACTATTGGCATTGACCTTGGCATTACAAATCAATTAAACAAAACCTTAAAGCCAAGAAACAAAACCATTATATTCTACATGTTGATGATCATAAACATAAAATGTTTGTACTCTAAATTGGACTAGGATCAAAGAACAAAATACAAATTTATGTGGGAGATATTTGTGGTGAAACATGTAGCGTATAAGTCCCTCATTTATTAATCAGACTATTGTTAAATCCCCTTGAAGGAGGATCATGTGAGTTGATACGTTGACCTTTTTTTCATTTTTTCTGAAATTTCATTACATCTAGCAAATTGATTGATTATCATTATATTTTCTAAAAAATATGTGTAATGAAAGGATTGGTACTCAATGAAAGGATTGGTACTCTTAATCTGAGTTCTCCAACTCATGCCTCCACTACACCCTTCCAATGGAATCATGGACTGGGGACATAGCAAGCCTTACTCTACCGAATTTTCTTAATAATAGTCATGATATACATCAATTAAAAAACAAATATTGAGGAAACCATTCTATTAACCTCTACACACTCTTTTTCGATCCACTCTAGGTGAAATAACGCACTAAGGAGGTGCAAATTGAAGATTTGTTTAAGACAATAATAATGGATCAAGATAAACAATTAATAATAATGCATACCAACTCAATCATTCTCATTACTAAAACATATATTTGTACATGAATGTGAGTTATCTCATGAAACAACCACGACCCTTATAATCACTCAATGAGCACTCCTCAAGTATTATTTCAATCTCAAATTGTCTCTATGAGATATGATCACACCAACAACTTTAACAATTATTGCTAATTAGATTAAGGATAGCACAAATTACTCATTAACAACATTCCTTCCCCATAATAATCATTTGGAAATATTTGAGAGTCAGATTCCCTAAATTTGTGGAACTTATCCTTTCGTAGTGCCTTGGTGAAAATCTCCACAACTTGTTTTTCTATATTACAATACACAACCACAAGCACACCTTCCTCAACCAAATCTCGAAAAAAATAATATTGCATATCAATGTGCTTAGTTTCGTCATGAAAATTTGGATTCCTATCCATTTGAATATCACTTTGATTATCATAAATCAACTATGTGGGTTTTTCCTACTACTCATGTAGATCTTACAAAATTCTTTTTAACCAAATTGCTTCCCATGTAATATAGTTGTTGCTTTGTACTATGCTTTTATTGTGGAGAGTTAAATTGTAGGTCTCTTCTTAATACTCTAAGAAATTGTTGTTGAACCCATACTAATTGTACACCCTAAAGTAGACCTTTTATCATCCATTCAACCTCCCCAATATAAATGTGTGTAATTAATCGATCTAAAATCCTCTATAGATATGTATACCAAACCATAACCAACTTTACCCATGCAAATGCCTTAAAATTATTTTACCCACTTTCCAATGTATCTCCAAACAATCTGACATAAATCTTGATATCATGTTAATTGTAAAAGTTATATCTATTTAACTTGTAATTAGGTAGATGAACCTTCCTGCGAATTGAATATATAGAATACTATCAACTAGATTGGAGTAATCATTTATGTATAACGTCAACCCAATTTCAAGAGAAGTTGTGGCTACCCACCTTGAATATCCCAAGTATACATGCCTTGTGCCATGAAATGCTTTCTTCTTTTTGCCATACTTCAATGCTTGATAAATAATTCAACTCACCAAGATTCATCATCTCAAATTCAATAATTATATGTGACTTAAACTTCTAAAACAATGCATAACTATTCCTTATGTAAATCAAACCATCAAACATATATGAAAAATATTAAAATATATTGTTGTTGTTAAAGGATATAGAGATTTGATTTATATAAACTCGTAACTTGTCCATAATCCTAAAACTACTTCTAATCCTAGAATAGTGTGCTATCGATGTCTATTTGAAATGACATAAGACTTTCTTAAACTTGTAAACACAATCTCCTTTACCTGGAATTTCAAAACCTTTAAATCATTCCAAATAAATTTCATCATCCTCATAGCCATTCAAGAAGGTGATTTAACATCCATCTAAAAATGTGTTCACTAACATGATTATGTCCAACTTTACCACTCAAAGCAAAGGTTTCTATATAATAGTGACTTCCTTTTGTAACTAGATGGGTTGTATGCCTATCAATTGTACCATTTAATTTATACCTAGTCTTACACCCAATTAGTATCAATTACATTTTCTGATTTGAGTAAATTGACCAAGTCTTGTGTATCATTTTTCACGGAGAAATTAAATTTTGCTTCCATATACTCTACGTAACTTTTTGGTCCATCCATTTTCATTACTTTTGTCATGAGAGACAAATTTTAAATGTAGCTTTGTGATATAGTAACTCTTTTCTCAAAGTTTGAATGACCTCTAACTAGCAACTTAGGCATTTACTTCATCTATTTGAATGACCTTTAACTAGCCACTTAGGCATTTACTTCATCTATCTTACTTAATTTAGGACGAGATCCAATACTAATTACTTCATTTTTGCTTAATTAAATATAAAAATAATCTAGTTGACAAAATTCCTTAATCATCAAATGCAACCTCTCCAATTATTATAATATGTTTCTCTTGGGATCAAATACCTTGTGACTTCTTTTTGTGCTGTAAATAATGAAAAATACACTCAATAATTTTATCATCTAATTTCTTCCTCTCTTTTTCAAGGACATGTATTTATGCAATGCATCCAAACATTCCCGTGTATACAGCACTAAGTTTGTACCTTAACCATGCTTCCTCTAGAGCAAAATCTGAAATTATGTTTATAGGACAGTTGTTTAAAGTGTACATTGTTGTATGAATCAATATAGCCCAAAATTTGTTCACATATTGCATTGTTTTAAACATACTTCAAGCCAACTTGACAATGTTCTTATTCTTCCTTTATGTGACACCATTTTGTTGAAGAGTATGAATTTGTAACTTCTCATCTTGTACCATTCTTATTGCAAAAGTTAATAAATTCATTGGTTTTTTATTCTCCCCCATTATCTATTTACAAGGTGAAAATCTCCAAATCACTCTATTTTTCAACACTCCTAAAAGAAAATGTCAAAGACATGACTTGTATTGTAGAAAATATACCCATGTTTTTCTTGAACAATTATCAACAAAGGTTAGTAAATATCTTATTTTTCGAATGATGAAGTCTCCATAAAATCATAAACATAAATGTATTGATGTAAGGAATTCACTCATCTTCCGAGCTCTAGTTGAGAAGCTCTCCATTTACTACTTCCCTAGTACGCATTCTCACAAATTTCACCATCAATTCAAGGACACCATTCATCCTATTAGTTCTCCTCATCAACACTTTGAAATTCAAATGTCACATTCTCAAATGTCAAAGTTTGTTATTCACTTCTTTTGTAACCTTCAAACCATTTGACTTACTTGAGGCAAAGATGTGTTAGAAAACCCTATCTACAATCATTTCTCCTTTTGCCACAGCTTTGTTTTACCATTGTACCTTTCTCTTTACCTTCTAAAGCAATATTATGTCAAAATATCACTTTACCAAAATAAGTGTCATTTATTCTACTAAGCAATATCTCCTAAGACGTCAAATGGGTTAAACATCCCAAGTCAACGTACCAAGCAGATGTCAAATGTGTTAAACATCCCAAGTCAACGTACCAAGCCTAGCCGATGTCAAATGTGTTAAACATCCCAAGTCAACGTTCCAAGCCTTGCTTTGTTCAGTGTGTCATTATACTTTATACATATAACTTTTCATTAATGGTTTCTTCAAAAGTGTTGGCACCTTTATTTCCAAATCACACATTTTAGTTCTACAATCTTTCTCAAAATGACGAAATATTTTACAATAGTAGCAATTTCCTCTGTATCTTTCTCTAGACCCATTTCTTTTTCTTCCACAAGATCCCCCTCTACTTCGTTCTCTAAAAAACTAGAACTTTTTCCTTTGAATTTTCCTAATAACTATTGGAATTATATGAATTTTGTTGATGTCAATTCTCATTCCAATAACTAAGATTATGGGATTGTCCTTGCTTCTTCGTTTTCCTCAAAGCTTTGTCGAAAAAGCATTTTCCTTGTTCTAATTTATAATGTCTTCATCAACAATTAACTAATAACCACTTAAGTCATCAATTTCCATTATATTTAGATCTTTAGAGACTAGAACACTTATGACAATCATTCAAATTTGAGTATAACATTTCTTAATTTTCTCAAACATTATTCTTTCTAGTAAGTCCTAGCTTCGTTTGGCTAACAAGACCATGCTTTCTTTCTAGTATGTCCTCACCTAGTAGCTTCGTTTGGCTAACAAGGTCATGTTTTTTGTTAGTATTTTCAAATTTGCTTCTTAATGTTGCAATTAAACTGTGATTGCACTGTCATATATATCTCATATTTTATAACTAATTCTTTAATTCTTCAAAATATCAATTATCAACTGCACTCCATATTTATTCTTTAATACATTTCATGTATTTTTTAAATAATTCTGCAACACTAATTTTTTGTAATATGGATTCATCAACTGCCCTCCGTACGAGTGTTCCATTATTCTTCATTATAAGTTCCTTTGAAAATTGTTTTACATTAACCTCCAATCCATTATATTTTTCAAAAAAAAAAAAAAAAAACATACCCTTCAATTACAAGCCCAATAAATCCTTACTAAGTAATGCAAGTTGCATATTTTTGCTCCAATAGAAATAAATTTGTGGCAATGAACTTAGATAACACAATGTTGCTTGTCATTGTTGCAAAATATGAACAAAAGAAAAAGGAAAAGGAAAAAAGGAAAATCAACCCAAGTTGTTGGGATGAGAGCAACTCTCCTCAATCTAGACTCAACCACAACCAAAAGTATATTCTAATAAATTTTTAAAATACAAAAAAATACAACACCCACACAAAATTACGAGTAAATTTTCTTTCAAAACAAGATTACAGGCAATAAAACATCTTCACAAAACTATCCTTGTACTAAAAGATAAATCGATGTTGAGCCTTTTACAAAACATTCTTGAAACTAATTTTTTGAAATTTTGAAAATTGAGCACATTGACTTTATTTGCAAATCGAGCTTCAATTATAAAATATGCACATCGAATGCAATGTGTTTAGATGGATTATGAATGATATTGTGGGAAAAGGGATCAGATCAGATGTTGTTATAATAAGATAATTATAGTGCCAACGCCGAGGTCTTTGCAGTTAAACAAAATTATAGTGTCGGCACCATACCCAGTTCAACATAATTATAGTATCAACGCCAACACCATCCCAAAAATTGAAGACTGAACACCAGGAAGGCCTTCGGCCGCTGGGGCACAAAGGCGAAACTACAGCCCAGATTACTCAGGAAAACTTACACCCATAAACTTACACTCAATTGTATAGAGGAAGATTAACATAATTATAGTGTCAACACCAACCCTATCTCAAATTGAAGACTCTGAACACCTCAGAAAGGCCTTCGAAGGCTAGGTCACAAAGGCAAAACTACAGCACAGCCCAGATTACTCAAAAAAACTTACACTCAATTGTGCGAGGAAGATCAACATAATTATAGCGTCAACACCAAAACCCTCCCAAATTGAAGACTCTGAACACCTTAGGAAGGCTTTCGAAGGCTAGGGCACAAAGACAAAACTACAGCACAGCCCAGATTACTCAGGAAAACTTACACCCATTTGTATGAGGAAGATTCCTGAACCAATTACAATCATAGCCATCCTCATCACATATTCGTATTCGTCATCAAGTGTTCGTCTCCCACTTCAAAGTAATTAGTGCACAGTGTACTATCCAGATCTAGAGCAGCAGCCAAGGCAATTGTAAACTTCTTTCCCAAAGAAATAGGATACACATCAATATTCAAATCTGAAGCAAACGCATGTCAAACTGCTTGTTATAAGTTTTAATTCCAGGTACTCTATTAAATTTCTTTCCATCTAGATCAACCCTTGTCGCTGTGAAGATATCCTCGAACAAAAATCTTAACGTGTAAGTTCTTACCAATGTGAAGGTCCAGAAATGGATATGCCTCAAAATCCAAAGCAAGTGCGGATATCTCTAGATACTGAGAAGAATTTATGCTTACATTGATAGTACGA
This sequence comes from Pinus albicaulis, assembly GCA_034641835.2. Taxonomy (NCBI): domain Eukaryota; kingdom Viridiplantae; phylum Streptophyta; class Pinopsida; order Pinales; family Pinaceae; genus Pinus; species Pinus albicaulis. The sequence continues at coordinate 559,876,584 of CM076572.1, forward strand.
AAAATTATTTAAACGAGCAATAATGGAGTAAGATAAAGAATACAAATTAATGTATACCAGCTCATTCACATTATAAAAACACATAATTATAAATGTAAGAGCACTATCTCATGAAATAACCAATGCCTATATAGTGTAATCACCCAACAAACACTTTTTAATTCACTAGAGTTTATGTGTGTCCAATTCTATGTATGGGATAAGAGCGCACTAACATCTTCAATAATTATTCTCAATTAAACTAACGATAGCACAAACATATGATAACTTGATATTAAAGCCACCTTTTTGACCTTTTGTTCCATATAAAACATCAGATTGGGAAGCAGGTTCAACATAAACCGCTTACTTTAACGCATATTCCTCGTGAAACATGTCACTTGAGTGTCTTCTCTCTGAACTAAACCTCATCATAGCGTTCAAGGAGTGGCAGGAGACTGTTACCTATTGGTAATGAATCATCAAGATTTCCAAATCTGGTGTGTCCATGAATAGGGCAAATGTCAGGGAAGAACTGCCTCAATGACTCCATAGAGAAGGGTAAGGAAATATGGTTAAAAAACCTTAAAAGGAGATACTCTAGAAACTATCACAGCATTTGTACCGTAGGGACTATTCTCACATCTTTAAGGTACAATGTACCTCAAACTATGAAAAGAAAACAGATACCAATTTGAAATGAATGAAAGCACCAAAATATCAGAATATTGAAATGTCCTGTATGCACAAAATGGTCAGGCTAAAATGGCATATTCAGATACAGCCCACAAATAATTGGTTTGGTTGCTTGTAAAGATACTTGATCTAGAGACCAAATTAAGGTACCCCCTGCATTAACATATGTTTCAGACAACATCATCAACCCATTTTCCAACTAAAGCAAGTTAACATAACACACACAAGAATATCTGCATAAAACCATCGTGACTTTCAAGCCCCAAAAATGATTGTCCAAGGACCAATTCCAAGTTTGCAACCTTCTAACCATATAGCCTAATCTCTCTGTGGAACACTTTGTTATAAAGTAGCTCTTGACAAGTATTCAAATATAGAACAATGATTCACTTATTCTTCAGAAAGACTCTCATTATTGCTAAAAATTTGCTACATGATGACAGTGACCAATTTTACTCACTCTTTCTAGCATGGAAGTACATTGTATCGTACTTGAAAAACAAGATTACAAAAGCAAATTACAGATCCTCTCAATATTGTTATGTCATCAACTGCTGCATGATGACTCCAACTGATTTTACTAACTCTTTTTAGTATGGCAGTACTTCATTGTACTTGAAGAAACAAGATTATACGAGCACATTACAAATCTTCCTAATATTATTGTGTAAGAATTATGAGGGAATTAAACTATTGTTTAAGGTGTAGAAATTCAATCTCATAAGAAAATCAAGATCATTATTTTTGATTCCTTGATATGGGTGTAATACTCTAATTTCAGTTAGACAACATAATACAAGAATTGTTTTGACTCTCAAGACTAAGAATGAATTACAAACAGTTTACGGGTAGATCAAGATCAATTCTTTCCTGAACCATTCCTCATGAAGAGTACACTACTTGGTCATTTTCAAAGAGCAAGACTTTGAAATACTTAAAGAAAGAAAGAGCAACTTGGCCTCCACCTCAGAAATGTTAATTTCCACGTGATCCAGTGCCTAGGATCTTTTTGGAATATTTTTTATTACCCTCTAATTTGACAGCTCTTCTTGAGCTTTCAAGTTGTTGGAAACCGTATTTTGGCCAATAGGTAATAGAGGGAACATATCTTACATGTTGCAATGTCATGTATTGCCGCAGTTAATAATGACCTCACCCTATAGATGACAGACACCAGTAACCAAATGTCCTACATAAAAATGTGGGAATTTCACTATAAGCCTTTACTGTCACGCAACTCCTTATATAAAGAAGCAATTCAAACCATTCAGACAAAATTGTCCACCAAATACAATGCAAGAATGTAGCATTTATTTACTGCTCTGTGAACAAGAACACCATTATTCACTCCCGCTACCAAATTAGCACATCACGGAAAACCAAGTTCCCCAATCAAAGAACAATAAGTCACTAGAAGATTGAAATGGCAATATGTCTTATGCTGAGCACAGCATATCAAAATGAAAATTAAAGTGTGAATAAAAATTATGCATAAATACAACCATTTACTCTACAACAGACATTTTACTTTGTCCACCACATAAGTAAATCCTTGCGTCGATGGATTTTCTTCTGTAATTGAAGCAGTCCATAAAGCAAAGCCTCTGCAGTAGGTGGGCAGCCTGGCACATAGATGTCAACTGGAACAATTCGATCACAACCACGCACAACAGAATATGAATAGTGATAATAACCTCCACCATTTGCACAGCTACCCATGGAAATAACCCAACGTGGGTCTGGCATTTGATCATAAACCCTGCAACAGAAATAAATTACTTCAATTCAAATAGCTACGAGAACTCCACATAAAGATGTCTCTAAATGTTCAGACAATTAGCAGCACTGATGACAAAATGCCAGTCATATTTACAAAAAATAGGATTAAAAGAATCCAATATAATCCAAAATTGTTAATTTTAGTTAACCATGGTATGTTCTATTCTTAGAGCAATTTACTTCAATCTTTCTTATTAGCCCAATTCAATTTCCAGTTATGCAATCACATAAACATTGACAGTAAATGCTGATAGAACATAAATAAATTGACAGAAGACAAGCCAAGACAAGAGACACAATAATTTGGCAGATGCCAGGGAAAACCCCCAATGCGGGTAAAACACTTTGATCAAATCTTCTTATTATTCTTAAAATTCAGCAGAGAGAAAAAGTGCAATTTACAGCAGTCAACAGGATGCCCTAGCTAGCAAAGCAAACTCTGGTCAAACCAGCAGAATACCTCCCAATGGAGCTCGGTCAAATCCAGTCAAACTCGGCCTCTTCTCACAGTCAAAGTCAGCCCAAAACAGTCCGAATTACCTCAGTCAAACTCGGTCAACACAGCAGTCAAACTTCAGCAATCTGTGGTCAATGCTGTGGTCAACGTAGCAGTCAAATCAGCTCCCTTCACCTCGATTTCTGTGCCACCAAATTCGGCCTCCCAAAAACGCAATCTATCCAAGAGATTGAAGTCAAACAGCCAAGGTTGACCCAAAGTCAATATTGGTCAACGCTACACAGAAACCCTTAACACAGTCCAAAATTTCCAGCTTGTCCTTCACACGTACAGAGGAGAGAGAAAGGTCTCTAAGGCTGTACGAACCAATCAGATGAGAGAGAATGTGTGAGATGAGATGATGTCCAAATGAGGTTTGTGTCTCTCCCTTTTATATCCATCACTGAGGGTGTGTGACACATCTTTTGGGGCTTGTGAACCTATATTACAAATCTGTCCGACCTTGAAAAATTGCACGTGTAAAATAAATTCGAGATCCAACTTTCGCTCATCCAAACAAGATGATATTTAGATCAATCTTGCACCTGTCTGAAAGGGGAATCCAACAAAAATATCATCTCCCTCATATGAGCAGTGCAACATGGAGTTTGGCCCTAGCTGCCAAATTTAACACTGCCTCTCAACTAGGGAGAACTCCACCTATCCATCCATCTACAACCTGTGCAATCCTATCATCCAATATCATCATGCACTATCATATATCATCCTGCAATCTTGTGTCATCTTGTTGTCCCTGTACTTTGTCGGCTCTGCTTTGTTGTAGAAGAAATAATGAAGAAGATATGATCGAGAGTGAGTCACAAAGACCTTGCCACTCTCCACTGACCCAAAGTATGTTTAAAGGTAAAAACCTCAACCAGACTTGATCCCTGGTCAAGTTGTTGGACACAACCCATCCTAGACATAGAGAATACGGCAATACACGATGCATCCATCGGTAATGCTATGGTCTCTATCCTCATTTCCCAACTCATTGGCCAGATGAGAGGTACTTCCCATGGGTCCCGGACTACATGGGTAGGATGTATGTGGAGCATAGATCAAAGAGAGGGTGAACCAACTCAATATCATAACGATGGGGAAATAGCACACCAACAAGGTAAGGCGAACCTAGCCCTGTGTTTGCTTATAGCTCCAGGCAGCTATCCCCAAGCCCCTAGAGCTCCCAGAGCTCATAGTCCAACTCAAGCAGAACCCTCATAATAGGGTATGTCCACGATACCAAGCACGAAAGGTTAAGAATTTGACCCTCCCCAGGGGCTTCGTGAGAATATTTGTGACCTACTCATCAGTGCCAATGTGATGGAGCCTTACGGCGCCTCGCTATACCATGTCCCAGACAAAGTGGTACCTAATATCAATATGCTTGGAACGGTCATGGAACACATGATTCTCTGAAAGTCGAATCCCACTTTGGTTGTCGCAAAGGATCACGGTGGTATCCAACACATGCCCAAACAACTCATTAAAGAGCTTTCTCAACCAAACAGCTTCACAACAAGCCATACTTGTTGCAATGTATTCGGCCTCGGTGGTGCTCAAAGCAATTGATTTTTGCTTTCTGCTCATCCAGGAGATCGAAGTTGAACCTAAGGTGAAGCAACATCCATATGTGCTCTTAAGATCCACCACACTGCGTACCTAGTCGGCATCGGTATATTCATGAAACCTCATACTCCCGGTAGTGTGTCTCAGCCCATGGTTGATTGTGCCTCGGAGATATCTCAAGAGATTCTTGGCACCAATCCAGTGGATGTGATGAGGTTCGACCATGTATTAACACAACGTGTTCACTGCAAAATGTATGTGCAGACGTCAGTTCATTAAGAACAACAAGGCCCCCACGAGTTGACGATACTCTGTTGGATTTCCCAAATCAGGCCCAGCAACACTTCCACACAACTTTTTAAAGTTGAGTTCCATCAGAGTAGTCACATACTTGCAGTCCACCATCCCAAATCTTTCCAGCAGCTTCACAACATATTTTCCTTGAGAAAGGAAAATCTCACATGGCTTTTGCCAAACCTCAAGGCATGGGAAATAGTGCATCAGTCCTAGGTCCTTCATCTCGAACTCGGAAGCTAGCTCCCTCTTACATTGATGAATGAGAGGGTCAGCACCTATCAGGAAGAGATCGTCCACATAGAGAACCAAAATGAGAGGCTTGTCATTATCAACCTTAAAGTAAAGGTTTGGATCAGCATCACTTCGAGTAAAGCCCAGCTTCATCAAGTAGCTATCGATCCTCTCATACCAAGCCCTGGGGGCTTGCTTCAACCCATAGAGGGCTTTCTTCAACCTGCATACATGTTCATCTCTATCTTAGACTTCGAACCCCAAAGGTTGTTCCACATAGACCTCTTCCTTGATTGAACCATGTAAGAAGGCAGTCTTGACATCCATCTAATGTAGACTCCATAATAATCGAACGGATGGTGGTGTAGCGGGAAACAAGTGCAAATATTTCATCATAATCTATGCTTTCCTTTTGAGAGAAGCCTCAGACAACAAATCTTGCCTTGAAATTTTTTAGCACTTACATCAGCTCCATGCTTGAGCTTGTAGAGCCATTTCAAGGTAACAATAGATTTGTCCTTCGGTCTAAGGACCACATCCCAGACATCATTTTTCATGATCAACTCATATTCCTCGTTCATAGCATCCTTCCAAACTTGATGCTTCACTGCTTCTTCAAACATCTAGGCTCAGATTGTACAATGGTGCTCATGGCTCCTAGGTACCCTTGGTACCCATTTGGCTTCTTACTTTCACAGAATGTTCCACTTGGAGCAATATGTCTCTTAGCATCTTCGAGAGTGTCTCCAAGCTATGAGGGCCTTCTTTTATTTAAAGAAGGTGGATCTATAGGATCCATAGGACCTTCAACATCGGGCATTGGTTCATCCTTCGGTTCTCCCTGCCTTCCTACTTCTTCTTCTTCTTTGTCTTCCTTTGAGATAGGAAGATCTCTAACCTTCCTGAGAGCAGCATCTTCATCGAAGGTGACATCATGACATATCTCCACTTCTCTTTGACCAAGCACATAGATTCTATATGCCTTCTCTTTGACCAAGCACATAGATTCTATATGCCTTCAAGGTTTCATTGTAGCCCACAAGCGTTCCCTTCTTTCCAGAAACATCCAATTTGCTTCTCTTATCTTTCGGCATATGTAAATATATGGGACTTCCAAAAACTCTAAAATGAAAAACATCAGACTTCTTAGGGAGTTTTGGAGTCCAATGCAGAATGTGGGCATCTATTTTGCACGTACACAGCGGTGTTGGCAGCTTCTCCCCATACGAACTTCAGAAGACCTTGGTCATAAAGCATGGCATGGGAAGCTTCCAAAATGGTTTTATTCTTCCTTTCAACAACACCATTTTGTTCGGGAGTATACACAATAGTGGTCTCCCTCTTAATGCCAACTTCCCTGCAATAGTCATTAAATTCATTTGACTCATATTCGGCTCCACTATCAGTCCTCAAAATTTTGATCTTCTTCCCTGTTTGATTTTCAACCAAAGCTTTGAAGGTGCAGAACCATTTGAATGCTTCGTCCTTTTTCTTCAAAAAGTATATCCAATTTTCGCGGGAGAAGTCATCTATGAAAGTGATATAATATAAGCATCTTCCCAAAGATGTTATGGGCAACATACCAGATAGATCAGAATAAATGAATTGTAGAATATTAGATGTCTTAGTGACACTTGAGGGGAATGGTCCCCTTGTATGCTTCCCTTCATCACAACCTTGACATACACCTTCATGATCATCTTTGAATTGGCATACATGTGACCACCTTCCTTGCTTCGGGAAGGGCTTTATAATGAAGGTGTGCAAACCTCCGATGCCATAGCTTGAATTGAGGATTTGTGTTACATGTCATGGCTCCTAATGGACTTCCTCCAACCTGATAAAGTGTATCCACCCTAAATCCAAGAGTGAATGCTTCTTTGAAGTTCCTATTCCAAATGTGTACCTTCCCATCGATGAATGCCACCTTGGATCCTTTGTCTTCCATTGTCGAGATAGACACTAGATTCTTCTTCAAGTCAAGTACGTACAACACATCTTGCAAACGGAGGACTTAACCTTGATTTAGATGAAAGGTCACAGTCCATGTCCCTTTCACGGGATAAGTGGCATTGTCTCCAAAGATAATCTCCAAATTAGTATCATTTTCAATCAAATCAAAGAGGGCCTCTTTATATCCAGTGAAGTGCCTTGAGGCACCACTATCAATCAACCAGTTATCCAAGGTGTCGAGAGGAGATGCAGCAGAGAGGGCAAATATAAGAATATATTCATTTCTCTTATTATCAACAACATTAGATTCATCATACCTGGAGTTCCTTGACCTCTTGAAAGATTGACCATTTCCACTTCCATTTCGATCAGTGGAGCCTTCATTTTTCCTTTGAACATGTTGTTCCTTTGATTTCCATTCCCCATGAAGTTGTTGTTGTTGTTGTAGTCATCATCTCGGGGAGAGTCCCTTTTAATAGGGCACCCTCTAGCATAGTGACCAAACTTGTTACAATTGTAACATCTTCCATTCCTTCCCTTGGGACCCGCTCTTCCATGATTTTGATTTCTCAAACTAGCATTGTTCTTCTTCTTTGCATGAGCGGTGAAGGCAGTAGGATCACTTCAATACCCATTTGAGGGATGGTCTTTCTCCATCATCCTTGTCTCCTCTTCAGTGCATCTCGTCAACAATTCATCAAAATCGAGAATTATATTATTATTGAGAATAGTGGTATTAAATACATACCATGCCGGGGAAATCCTCCAAGAGCAATGAGAGTGAGCTCTCGGTCAGCTATGACCTCTCCAATAGCTAAGAGATCATTCTTGATTTCAGTGAGCCTCATGAAATAAGATTGGATGGACTCTCCCTTGTCCATCTTGATGTTCTTTAATTTGTTCTTCAAAAAGAGAATTTGATTAGCATTGCTAACCCTGAACATGCCAACCAACTTATCATACATCTTCTTAGATGTGCCTAGCTCGGAGATATAAGCAACCAAGTACTTATGAATAGAATCTTGATGATCTTCTTCGCCTTGTTTTTCCCTTTCTTGTACTTCTTTTAGTGGCAGCCACTGCATTTGATGGAGGCTCAGTGATCTTTCCCTACACATAATCTATAACATCTTGTTCCTACAATGTCAGATCCAAAGACATTTTCCAAGGATGATAATTAGACTTATTGTTCAGTTTGTCATCACATTTGAAGTATGATGAGGAAGCCATTGACCCTGGTCCTTGTCTAATCAACTTTCAGTGATTGCTCTTCTCACTCTTGTTTGGGCTTTGTCTTCACCTCGGCTCTGATACCATGTTAATTTTAGTTAACCATGGTATCTTCTATGCTTAGAGCAATTTACTTCAATCTTTCTTATTATCCCAATTCAATTTCCAGCTATGCAATCACATAAACATTGACAGTAAATGATGATAGAACATAAATAAATCGATAGAAGACCAGCCAAAACAAGAGACACAATAATTTGGCAGATGCCAAGGAAAAACCCCAATGCAATGAAAACCCTTTGATCAAATCTTCTTATTATTCTTCAAATTCAACAGAGAGAGAAAGTAAAATTTACAGCAGTCAACAAGATGCCCTAGCCAGCAAAGTCAACGCTGGTCAAACCAGCAAAATACCTCCCAAAAGAGCTTGATCAAAGCCAGTCAAACTCGGCCTCTTCTCACAATCAAAGTCAGCCCAAAACAGTCCAAATTACCTCAGTCAAACTCGGTCAACGCAGCAATCAAACTTCAGCAATCTGTGATCAACGCTGTGGTCAACGCAGCAGTCAAATCAGCTCCCTTCACCTCAATTTCTGTGCCACCCAATTCAGCCTCCCAAAGACGCAATCTGTCCAAGAGATCGAAGTCAAACAGCCAAGGTTGACCCAAAGTCAACACTGGTCATCGCTGCACAGAAACCCTCAACACAGTCCAAAATTTCCAGCTTGTCCTTCACACGTGCAGAGGACAGAGAAATGCCCCTAAGGCTGTACGAATCAATCAGATGAGAGATAATGTGTGAGATGAGATGATGTCCAAATGAGGTTTGTCTCTCTCCTTTTTATATCCATCACTAAGGATATGTGACACATCTTTTGGGGCTTGTGAGCCTACATTACAAATCTCGCCGACCTTGACAAATTGCACATGTGTGGAAAATAAATTCAAATTCTCCATCATATGAGCAGTGCAACATGGAGTTTGGCCCTAGTTGCCAAATTTAACAAAAATGCATCAGAATTCTGCTATTATCAATAAATGAATCCAAGCCGTATAAAGACAAAACAATCTGCCTTCCCTGATCAACAAATCAATTCAAACATTTCCCTGTTTAGTGTTATAGGCCTAGCAACAGTCCCATAACAAATTTGTTTAGAGTCTAGACGGTGCAATTTCCCCCAATCCAACCACATCTTGTTCTACACCTAACTTTCTTGATAGAAATACTGAAAAGCATCTACCCTGATAGATTCAGTTCTTAATCCAGTTTTGAAAATGCAAAAATTGGCTACATATCATTTCCTATCATAGCCCTATCGAAATTAGAAACATATATATCATCCAACGGAATCTGTAATATACCAGTTAATTTTTCTACACTAAGTTATAGCAGCTATGGTATGAAGTAACAGATTCAGAAAATAATATTTCTTGGATATCAAAGTTTCTTAGAATTGAAAATTAGTAGTGAAATGGAACAAAAGAAACATGCCTGATGTAAAAAAGGTCACTTCTATCGTCAGGGACAAGGAAAATGTTATCAAAAGATAAGAATTTTCTAAAACTTAATCCAAGTTAGAAGAGAGTATACTTGCCTTAAGTATAAAAGGTCACTTCTATCTCCAGGGACAAAGAAAATATTATCAAAAGATGAGAAGTTTCTAAAACTTAATCCGAGTTAGGAGAGAGTATCTCCCAAACAGAGCTCAGGAAATGAGTCAAAATGAATCAAGGCAGACAGTAATCAGCATGATTTACAGAAGTCGGATTCCTCAGCAGTAAAACTGAGACTGCTTGTGCAAATTTGGCTACTCAACAGCCCCAAACATTGAAAAGCAGAACTCAAGTCCATCTTATATTGTGTGAAACGTTGACACTCATGGCTCAAACCAGAAAAGATGCCAAATTTGATACAAAAAGATGGTGAATAAAGAACATATAAATACAGGAACATTGAAAAGCAGATCTCAAGTCGATCTTATATTGTGTGAAACTAAGGCTCAAACACGAAAAGATGCCGAATTTGATACAAAAAGATTGAAAATAAAGAATATATAAATACAGGAACCAATGCTTAAGAAGGATTCAAATATTAGTTGAGCAGTATCATACTGATCCCTGACAAGGAAAACAGATAAAAACATTAAAAAGACTTATGTCTTTACTTGTTCAAGTCCAGTATTAGGCTTGCTACAAATGAGATATAAATTCAAAAACAGACAATCGAAGTGAAATACTGTTGCAAACTTTATCAACATAGGCCTAAATGTAGTGGGGGATTTCACATATCTTTACTTGTTCAAGTCCAGTATTAGGCTTGCTACAAATGAGATATGAATGCATAAACAGACAATCGAAGTGAAATACTGTTGCAAACTTGATCAACATAGGCCTAAATGTAGTGGGGGATTTCACATTGGCTGCATCCCACACACAAATCCTCTGCCTTGTCAACTATTTGATTTCATATAATCACACTTACTCCAATGTCACACAGTGCGCAGCGTTATGATAAAATTTAGCTTCTTAGTGCAACGCCTTTCACAAGGGCTAAGACAAATGTAACATAGAAGTGTTACCAATGTCACCTTGGTAATCACTTCCCTTGTTTTAGTGAAAGGATGAGATCAACACAAGGGAATGGAGAAAGGGATTAGTGGAAAAGTAATATGGAAGGATATGGACATGCTATCTCTATCTAGGCCTCCTATTTGTGCCCCTCCTGACAAGGAAAGAAAGGCCCCTACTTGACTAGATGCAATTGATGACCACCAAGGTGAAATAAGGTAATGAGCATAACTTCCAAGCAACATGATTCATTCTCGAACTTCAACCCATGATCCTTACTCAAATTCCTAATACATTAAATACAAACAATTATATGAAACAATGGCTAATGTACCTCATGTGCATTGAATAATATTGCAGGAAACAGCTCCCAACTTGGCCTACCCTTACCAAAAACATCTAGAAATGCTGAAACACAGCCAAAACGTTGTTGAAACACCTGTACAACATTTCCTGATTTGGAAACATTGTATGATTGTACAGTACAGTTGGTGGCATTTTGGCAGCATTTTGACTGACGTTTACTTCATTTCCGTGACTATTTTTGCTTACTCAAGCACCCAAGAGGGGCATAGGGCCCTTCTATAGCCAAAAAAAGGTCTACCACTAGAACTTATTTCTAATTATTCCACAAACTAATTTATCTTTAATCAACCCACACTCTAGTTTTACTGAACAGACACCTTGTTATTTTTTGTTGATGAGGATGAGAATGAGGATTACTAGGATATGATTGTACTCGTCTTTAGCTCTTGTTTTATTTCATTTTCAACACATAAAGCCGTGTACAAAGGCTGATTTTGGATGTATAGCCTCAATGTCATTTATATGTATCATTATTTTTGTCAAGGTGACTGCACTGTGTAGGGTGACAGATCAGTCCAACGCATGTCTTGAGAGCACCCATGTCTTTCCCACATCGTCATGTTTGATTGAGTCTATCTGTGTTTCCTTCTCTTTGGTAGAGCATTATCCAAATCTTCCACTTGGCATTACCACAGTTCACAATGTTCCATACTTTATATGTCATTTATATGTATCATTCTTTTTGTAAAGGTGACTGCACTGTGTAGGGTGACGGATCAGTCCAACGCATGTCTTGAGGGCACCCATGTCTTTCCCACATGGTCATGTTTGATTGAGTCTATATGTGTTTCCTCGTCTTTGGTAGAGCATTATCCAAATCTTCCACATGGCATTACCACAGTTCACAACATTCCATACTTTATGGGGCATTGCACGTATCCTAATGCATAAGGCTCCCAGGACCCAAGTTTAACACTGACTCAAAATGATCATCATGATACCCACTGGACATGCCATGTCAGAATTTTGGCAAAAAGAGGTTATTTAAGGTAAAATTCAGCTGTAAAGGGAGTTGTTGCCTTAAATTAAGTAAGTGGTTAAAGTGTGGTTAAAATGGTCTTTCCTTCAGGCTTCCATAAAATAGTTAAAGAGGTTAAAGTATGGTTAAATTGACTCTCTTAATAAATTTGATGCATCATTTTTAAAGCAAAATGCCCCACACCAATGCCAAAATGTGGGGTCAAAAGGGCATGGAGGGTCAAATAATGACTTGTGAACTTGAGAAGGTAGACGCAAGGTCTCCATGTGGGCCGTCTAAGTGAACCAAGACGCAGCTCAGAAAAGGTGATTTGAGCATTCATTCATGGAACAGAAACTTCCAAAGGAGAAGTTGTGCATGTTCAGTCAAACAGCAAACTCATTTAAGGGTCAACCAAGCTACACATCGACAAATCTAGTCGTGGAGACCTCAAGAATAGTCGTGAGGGTCCGTGGGGGCAAAATAAAAATTATGAAGTAAATAGGGAGTCGGGACATGTTAAAGACAATCATAACTCACCCAGGCCACACATGGGGTTCTTCAGCGTCATCTCCACATGTCGTCAACTTTTAACAATTGCAGTACATCCCAGCTAGATGTAGAGAATCCTCACGAGTCAAAGTTGTATCAAAGGTGGGTTGTACAAGTTACAAGGTGGTTCGGGTTTTTCCAAAATAGCTATAGAAGCTCCTAAAGTAGATCATTTGGACATATTTTGTCATTATGCATGAGAGAATGCAAATGTACAACCAAAGCAATCCAGTTGTTGCATCCTCAAAGTGAATTCAGTGGTTGAATTGTGTAAATTGAATCCCTTGGGCGTACTTTTACTTAAAATATTATTTTCATGTTGTAACCGACAAAAGTATCCAGAGATTATGTGCAAGTCAAAATAGTTTTTATCTTTGGGACTGAAGTGTAACTAGTCATTATGACAAAATTTAACTTCTTAGTGCAAAGCCTTTCACAATGGGCTAAGATAAATGTAACATAAAAGTGTTACCAATGTCACCTTGGAAATCACTTCCCTTGTGTCGAAAATAGTAGCGAGAAAGGGTTCCTTGTATTGTGCCTTAATTCAAGCAACCACAACGAGTTTCTCCTTAGCATGCTCGAGTTCCTATAAGTTAGGAGCTAATTCCTAGAAGTTAGGACAAATTCCTATAATTTAAAATTTGTTCCTAAAAGTTAGGACGAGTTATGAGGCAGTTAACTAATGAGCAGAAGTGGAAGGCCAAGTTTGTTGTCTTCTAGTGCAAGTTAAGTTGGGAAAAGGACGAGTGATTGTATCTAAAGTTCTAGAATTGAGATAAGACAAGTTGCATGAGTTAGTTAACTCAGTTAAATCAATCAATCACAAAATCACTTTCGAAAATTAGAACTTGCTAACTTTAGCCATTGGAATTGCTTTAAAAGGAGGATGAAGGCACAGATTTGATAATTGTCTTGTGAGCACAAGTTGATGAGACAAGACAATAGAGGTCATGGATTTGTGAAAAGGTTACATAAGTTTATGTGTGGAGCTTGTGAGAGAAAGGTGCACCAAGAGATGCTTGTGCACAATATTGGAGAGAGGAATTTCCTTGGGAATTGTGCAAGAATTTAGGAGCAGCCTATGCACAAGGAATTAGGAGGAAATCAAGGAGCAGATCTATTGCAAGGAGTGTTTCAGCTTAGTACAGGCAGAGGGAAACAAATTGTATTTTCTATTGAAACAAGTTGTATTGTAAGAGATCAATTGCTCAGTATTTCTTCAATAAATTTCTCAAACAAGCAAAGGGTTTTCCCAGTTGGGTTCCCTAGACAATTCTGTGTTTTTTAATTGTGTGACTGTGATTTATTTCTATTCCTATTCCGCCACAAAATTTAGTAGAGAAATTAGGTGTCTATATGAAAAGAAAGTAGTTTTCAGATTGCTCATATTAACAGTTGCAGAATTTCATGGATTTTCTTCACCTTGTTTTAGTGGAAGGATGAGATCAACAGAAGGGAATGGAGAAAGGAATAAGTGGAAAAGTAATATACAAGGATATGGACATGCTATCTCTATCTAGGCCTCCGATTTGTGCCCCTCCTAGACAAGGATAGAAAGCCCCTACTTGACTAGATGGAATTGATGACCACCGAGGTGAAATAAGGTAACGAGCATAACTTCCTAGCATCATGATTCATCCTCTAACTTCAACCCATGATCCATACTCAAATGCCTAATACATTAAATACAAACACTGATATGAAACAATGGCTAATGTACCTCATGTGCATTGAACTATATTGCAGGAAACAGCTCCCAACTCGGTGTACCTTTACCGAAAACACATAGAAATGCCGAAACGCAGCCAAAACATTGTTGAAACTTGAAACACCTATACAACATTTCCTGATTTGAAAACATGGCATTTTGGCAACATTTCGACTGAAGTTTACTTCATTTCCATGACTAGTTTTGCTTGTGCAAGCTCACTCAAGCACCCAAGAAGGGCGCAGAGCAAAGTGGAAAAAGTCGAAGTCGGGATTAAATCGGCAAGGGTCCAAAATTTGAAAAACTCGATAAAGTCGGGAGTTTTTTGAAAAAGTCGGCAAAACTAAAAAATACAAAAATATTCATCTTTGGAAAAAATCTTGGTTTTTTCAAAAAAAATTAAAAAATTATTAAAGAAACTACCACACTCACGATTTTTTCGAAAAAGTCGGCAAAAGGTCGGGACTTCGAGGATAAAATCGCGACTTTTTCAGGGATGAAAAAGTCAGCAAAAAGTCGATCGATAAAGTCGGCTCCGGGAAAAATTCGAGATTTTTTCAAAAGGTCAAGACTTTTTGCCGACTTTTTCCACACTAGCGCAGAGCCCTTCTATAGCCAAAAAAAGTCTACCACTAGAACTTATTTCTAATCACTCCACAAACTAATTTATCTCTAATCAACCCACACTCTAATTAGTAATTTTACTAAATAAACACCATGCAATTTTTTTGTTGGTGTGGATGAGAATGAGGATTACTAGGATATGATTGTATTTGTCATTAGCTCATGTTTTATTTCATTTTCAACACATAAATCCATGTACAAATGTTGATTTTGAATGTATAGCCTCAGGTATAAAGGTTGATTTTGGAATCTCTGATGTATAGTCTCATCTATAAAGGCTAACTTTGGATTGTGCATCATGTAATCATCCATGGGAGTTAATATAGACATGGTTTTTCTTCTAAAATGTCATTTATATGTATCATTCTTTCTATAGAGATGATTGCACTATGTAGGGCCAGTCCAACCCATGCCTTGAGAGCACCCATGTCTTTCCCATATGGTCATGTTTCATCGAGTCTATATTTGTTTCCTTGTCTTTGGTAGAGCATTATCCAAATCTTCCACATGGCATTACCAAAGTTCACAACATTCCATACTCTATGGGGCATTGCACGTATCCTAATGCATAAGGCTCCCAGGACCAAAGTTTAACGCTGGCTCAAAATGATCATCATGATACCCACTAGACATGCCATGTCAGAATTTTGGCAAAAAGAGGTTAGTTAAGGTAAAATTCAGCTCTAAAGGGATTTGTTGCCATAAATTAAGTAAGTAGTTAAAGTGTGGTTAAAATGGTCTTTCATTCCATAAAATGGTTAAAGAGGTTAAAGTATGGTTATATTGGCTCTCTTAATAAATTTGATGCATCCTTTTAAAAGCAAAACACCCCACACCAATGCCAAAATGTGGGGTAAAAAAGGGCACGGAGGGTCAAATAATGACTTGTGAGCTTGAGAAGGTAGACATGAAGTTTCCATGTTGGTCGTCTAAAAAAACCAAACCACCAACTCAGAAAAGGTAATTTGAGCATTCATTCATGGACCAAAAACTTCCAAAGGAGCAGTTGTGCATGTTCAGTCAAACCGTGAACTCATTGAAGGGTCAACCAAGCCACACATCGACAAATCTAGTCATGGGGTCCTCAAGAATAATCGTGAGGGTCCGTGGGGGCCAAATAAAAATTATAAAGTATATTGCGACATGTTAAAGACAATCATAACTCACCCAGGCCACACATGGGGTTGTTCAGCGCCATCTCAACATGCGGTCAACTTTTAAACAATTGCAGGACATCCCAGCTAGACGTAGAGCACCGATGTGAGTCAAAGCTATATTAAGGTGGGTCGTACAAGTTACAAGGTGGTTCAGGTTTTTCCAAAATAGCTATGGAAGCTTCTAAAGTAGATCAATTGGACATATTTTGTCATTATGCATGAGAGCAAGCAAATGCACAATCAAAGCAATCCATTTGTTGCATCCTCAAAGTCAATTTAGTGGTAAAGTTGTGTAAATTGAATCCCTTGGGGGTATTTTTACTTAAAATATTATTTTCATGTTGTAACCAACTTGGTACCCAGAGATTATGGAGAACAAGTCAAAATAGTTGTTATCTTTGGGACTGAAGTGTAACTAGTCGTTATGACAAAAGTTAGCTTCTTAGTGCAAAGCCTTTCAAAAGGGCTAAGACAAATGTAACATAGATTGTTACCAATGTCACCTTGGTAATCACATCCCTTGTTTTAGTGAAAGGATGAGATCAACAAGAGAATGGAGAAAGGGATAAGTGGAAAAGTGGTATGCAAGGATATGGACATGCTATCTCTATCTAGGCCCTCCTATTTGTGCCCCTCCTGGACAAGGAAAGAAAGGCCCCTAATTGAGTAGATGGAATTGATGACCACCAAGGTGAAATAAGGTAATGAACTTCCAAGCATCATGATTCATTCTCTAACTTCAACCCATGATCCTTACTCAAATGCCTAATACATTAAATACAAACACTTATATGAAACAATGGCTTATGTACCTCATGTGCATTGAACTATATTGCAGGAAACAGCTCCCAACTCGGCGTACCCTTACCGAAAACACCTATAAATGTCGAAACGCAGCCAAAACATTGTTGAAACACCTGTACAACATTTCTTGATTTGGAAACATTGTACAGTACAGTCAGTGGCATTTTGGCAACATTTCGACTGAAGTTTACTTCATTTCCGCAATTATTTTTGCTTACTCAAGCACCCAAGGTGGTGCGTAGGGCCCTTCTATAGCCAAAAAAGAAGTCTACCACTAGAACTTATTTCTAATCACTCCACAAATTAATTTATCTCTAATCAATCCACACTCTAGTTTTATTGAACAAACACCTTGTCATTTTTTTGTTGACAAGGATGAGAACGAAGATTACTAGGATATCATTGTACTTGTCTTTAGCTCATGTTTTATTTCATTTTCAACACATAAATCCATGTACAAAGGCTGATTTTGGATGTATTGCCTCAGGTATAAAGGTTGATTTTGGAATCTCTGATGTATAGTCTCATCTATAAAGGCTAACTTTGGATTGTGCATCATGTAATCATCCATGGGAGTTAATATAAACATGGTTTTCTTCTAAAATGTCATTTATATCTATCATTCTTTTTGTTGAGGTGACTGCACTGTGTAGGGCCAGTCCAACCCATGTCTCGAGAGCACCCATGTCTTTCCCACATGTCCATGTTTGATTGAGTCAATATGTGTTTCCTTGTCTTTGTTAGGGCATTATCCAAACCTTCCACATGGCATTACCACAGTTCACAACATTCCATATTTTCTGTGGCATTGCACGTATCCTAATGCATAAGGCTCCGAGGTCCAAAGTTTAACACTGACTCAAAATGATTATCATGATACCCACTGGACATGCCATAAAGAGGTTATTAAGGTAAAATTCAGCTCTAAAGGGAGTTGTTGCCTTAAATTAAGTAAGTAGTTAAAGTGTGGTTAAAATGGTCTCTCCTTCCATAAAATGGTTAAAGAGGTTAACGTCCCGTTAAATTGGCTCTCTTAATAAATTTGATGCATCCTTTTTAAAGCAAAATACCCCACACAAATGCCAAACTGTGGGGTCAAAAGGGCACAAAGGGTCAAATAATGACTTGTGAGCTTGAGAAGGTAGAAGCGAGGTTTCCATGTGGGCCTTCTAAGTAAACCAAGCCACCATCTCAAAAAAGTTAATTTGAGCATTCATTCATGGACCAAAAAATTCCAAAGGAGCAGTTGTGCATGTTCAGTCAAACCGCAAACTCATGAAGGGTCAACCAAGCCACACATCCACAAATCTAGTTGTGGGGTCTTCAAGAATAATTGTGAGAGTCCGTGCGGACCAAATAAAAATTATGAAGTAAATAGGGACGTGTTAAAGACCAGCATAACTCACCCAGGCCACACATGGGGTTGTTCAACGTCATCTCCACATCTCGTCAGATTTTATACAATTGCAATACATCCCAACTAGATGTAGATCACCCACATGAGTTAAAGCTATATCAAAGGTGGGTAATTGCAATACATCCCAGCTAGACGTAGAGCACCCACGTGAGTCAAATCTATATCAAAGGTGGGTCGTACAAGTTATAAGGTGGTTTGGGTTTTTCCAAAATAGCTATGGAAGCTCCTAAAGTAGATGATCATTTGGACATATTTTTTCATTAGGCATGAGAGCAAGCAAATGCACAATCAAAGCAATCCATTTGTTGCGTCCTCAAAGTCAATTCAGTGGTTAAATTGTGTAAATTGAATCCCTTGGGGGTATTTTTACTTAAAATATTATTTTCATGTTGTAACCGACTTGGCATCCAGAGATTATGGAGAACAAGTCAAAATAATTGTTATCTTTGGGACTGAAGTGTAACTAGTCGTTGTGACAAAATTTAGCTTCTTAGTGCAAAGCCTTTCACAAGGGCTAAGACAAATGTAACATGGAGTGTTACAAATGTCAACTTGGTAATCACATCCCTTGTTTTAGTGAAAGGATGAGATCAACAAGAGAACGGAGAAAAGGATAAGTGGAAAAGGTATGCAAGGATATGGACATGCTATCTCTATCTAGGCCTCCTATTTGTGCACCTCCTGGACAACGAAAGAAAGGCCCCTACTTGAGTAGATGGAATTGATGAGTACAGTCGGTGGCATTTTGGCAACATTTTGACTGAAGTTTCCTTCATTTCCATGATTATTTTTGCTCACTCAAGAACCCAAGAAGGTGCGTAGGGCCCTTCTATAGCCAAAAAAAAAGTCTACCACTAGAACTTATTTCTAATCACTCCACAAACTAATTTATCTCTAATCAATCCACACTCTAGTTTTACTGAACAAACACCTTGTCATTTTTTGTTGATGAGGATGAGAATGAAGATTACTAGGATATCATTGTACTTGTCTTTAGCTCGTGTTCTATTTCATTTTCAACACATAAATCCATGTACAAAGGCTGATTTTGGATGTATAGCCACAGGTATAAAGGTTGATTTTGGAATCTCTGATGTATAGTCTCATCTATAAAGGCTAACTTTGAATTGTGCGTCATGTAATCATCCATGGGAGTTAATATAAACATGGTTTTTCTTCTAAAATGTCATTTATATGTATCATTCTTTTTGTTGAGGTGGCTGCACTGTGTAGGGCCAATCCAACCCATGTCTTGAGAGCACCCATGTCTTTCCCACATGGTCATGTTTGATTGAGTCAATACGTGTTTCCTTGTCTTTGCTAGAGCATTATCCAAACCTTCCACATGGCATTACCATAGTTCACAACATTCCATACTTTATGTGGCATTGCACGTATCCTAATGCATAAGGCTCCCAAGACCAAAGTTTAACACTGACTCAAAATGATCATCATGATACCCACTCGACATGCCATGTCAAAATTTTAGCAAAAAGAGGTTATTAAGGTAAAATTCAGCTCTAAAGGGAGTTGGTGCCTTAAATTAAGTAGTTAAATTGTGGTTAAAATGGTCTTTCCTTCCATAAAATGGTTAAAGAGGTTAAAGTGCGGTTAAATTGGCTCTCTTAATAAATTTGATGCATCCTTTTTAAAGCAAAATGCCCCACACAAATGCCAAAATGTGGGGTCAAAAGGGCACAAAAGGTCAAATAATGACTTGTGAGCTTGAGAACGTAGATGCGATGTTTCCATGTGCGTCGTCTAAGAAAACCAAGCCACCAGCTCAAAAAAGGTAATTTGAGCATTCATTGATGGACCAAAATCTTCCAAAGAAGCAGTTGTGCATGTTCAGTCAAACCGCGAACTCATTAAGGGTCAACCAAGCCACACATCTACAAATCTAGTCGTGGGGTCCTCAAGAATAATCATGAGTTTCTGTGCCGACCAAATAAAAATTATGAAGTAAATAGGGATGTGTTAAAGACAATCATAACTCACCCAGGCCACACATGGGGTTGTTCAACGTCATCTCCACATGTCGTCAGCTTTTATACAATTGCAGTAAATCCAAGCTATACGTAGAGCACCCACATGAGTTAAAGCTATATCAAAGGTGGGTAATTGCAGTACATCCCAGCTAGACGTAGAGCACCTACATGAGTCAAAGCTATATCAAAGGTAGGTCGTACAAGTTACGAGGCAGTTTGAGTTTTTCCAAAATAGCTATGGAAGCTCCTAAAGTAGATCATTTGGACATATTTTGTCATTAGGCATGAGAGCATGCAAATGCACAATCAAAGCAATCCATTTGTTGCATCCTCAAAGTCAATTCAGTGGTTAAATTGTGTAAATTGAATCCCTCGGGGGTATTTTTACTTAAAATATTATTTTCATGTTGTAACCAACTTAGTATCCAAAAATTATGGACAGTCAAAGCTAAAAGGTGGGTCGTACAAGTTACAAGGTGGTTCGGGTTTTTCCAAAATAGCTATGGAAGCTCCTAAAGTAGATCATTTGGACATCATATTTTTTCATTATGCATGAGAGCAAGCAAATGCACAATCAAAGCAATCCTTTTGTTGCATCCTCAAAGTCAATTCAGTGGTTAAATTGTGTAAATTGTATCACTTGTGGATATTTTTACTTAAAATATTATTTTCATGTTGTAACTGACTTAGTATCCAGAGATTATGGACAAGTAGTCAAAATAGTTGTTATCTTTGGAACTGAAGTGTAACTAGTCGTTACAAAATTTTCTACATAAGGCTAAGTGTTCCATTTGGTTGTTGAATTGTGGAAATATAATGCCAAAATTTTGTTGAAACTGTTTTCACTGTGCAAACAAATATTGTGGATCGATTTTTCTATGCATTCTCTTTGAGGTTAATTGCTATATCTTTTGTGCTTATAAACTAGTTGCAGGTTAAAGGATTCTTGTAGGATTACTAGGTTGACCCATTGAGGAGTAATGAGAAACTTGGCAAAAAGGAGTTAAGGCTAGCCCTCATTTATTGGGTTGACCCATTGAGGGGCAACAAGCCAATTGGAAAAAGGATTCAAGGCTAGCCCTCATTTCTCTTTTGCTCACAAAGGAGTTTGCTCACCTATTCTCTGGACAAATTCTTATAGGAGATTTATTCAACAGCAGAAGGGGATTTTAATTTTGTCACTATTGACTCAGTAATTGGAGACATCCTTGGGATAGGATATTTCTAAGCAAAATCCAGAGATTTGTTAATTGTTTTAGACTAGAAAGGGGTGAGATAGTTTCAAGTCTCCAATCCCCCTTGCTGGTCCAAATTGCAAGACCTACTTAATGAGTGTTTTGATGCGATCCAAGTCTCTTATATATGGAACAACCAAATTAACGTAAGTTTTGAATGAAACAGCCATTTAATTATTTCAAGAATCACTCTTTGACTAAGTAACCGGATACTCCTAAAATGCCCTCGTATCCCCGAATCCCCGTGTCGGACACCTCTACGTATCGGATTCGGCCCCAATTCGAAGGACACGGCGTATCCGTACAGGGTACGGTCGGGATACGGCGTATCCGAAAAGAGACACGCCGTATCCCGACCGTACCCCATCGGATACGCCCGCGGGTTCAAAAAAGCGTTGTTTTTTTATTATAAAGGGGGGCTTTTGCTCATTGTTTTTCAACAATTGAGGAGGATTTTTCAAGAGAGGGCATCAAGCCTATGGCCCTAGTATTTATATATGGTTCATGGTAATGTTAAATTCTTAAAGTAAAAGTAAATTTTTACTTTTACTTAAATTTTTAACATTACCATGAAATGACTCAGGATGTTTGAGAGTGGTTCCGACCTCATTGGATTTCATATGGAGAAAGTAGAATTTTAGATCTCATTCAAAATCCAGCAGACTTATCAGTTTTTCAGGATTTCAGGATTGGGCTATTGCAATGTTTCCATCGAATTTTGTCATGTATTAGGGTATGGAACTCGTATTTAATCAAGAGCACCAATCCACTTGGCAATGTTCTTATGTAACACATTTTGATTCTGATGACTTAATGAAAAAACTACAGTATCTTACTATCTTCAATCTTGTCTTTCTAAGTAAATTTAACGATTGTATCATGTATGGTGTATCAATGTATCATTGTAATTTGTATTATAGTATCAATGATGATGTATGACTCATGAGTATCTAATATCTATGTTTGAATCAATGAATTTTGTATGAATTTGTGCAAAAAATATCTAATTTTTAATATATTAATATATATAGATATTTTTTTAAAATATATATATATTTTTAATAAAATAATATATAACGTAACGTATCCCAGAAGTATCCTGTTCCGGGGTCACCGTACCCGTATCCGATACTTCGTATCCCCGTATCAGATGACTTAGCTCTTTGATTTCTTTTTCTTTGTTTGCATAAAAATAAAACACAAAAATATTTAGATAGTTTAGCAGCATTTTTGCCTTTTAGACTTTTAGTTAGTTTGATCACTTGGGTATGCTTGAATCTCACAAATTTGACCTAAAGAAGGTATAGACCTGTTTTTTCTGTGCAGGTTTCAAGTCACTTCAAGGGCTGTCAAAAGGGTTTTGCAGATCTGTAATTATTTACAGTGAATTTTATACCAGAGATGGCAAATTCCAATACACGGGAACATTTTCAGGTAAGTATTACTCACATATACCCTTGCTCAATTTCCAGAATTGTTTATAAGCATATCATTAGTGTTCTGGTGTTAATTGTAACATATTCCATCAACCACAAGTCCAAAAAACTTGCTAGAATAAATTTCTGAGTTTTAACCCTGCAGGGATATGGCCTGAAATCTTTGCAACTCGTTTCCAGCTTGCTGAAAACTGAAAACTGAATGCAAATATGAAACTGTGAATAATTAATATTGTCAAATCCTTGCTGCCCTAGCTTCCCCTACCCCTAGATCTTCAATCTAGAGTGTCTACACACTTTTGGCTGACCCCCAATAGGGGGATTTCCTCACTGTTTTCTGCATTTTTTCTGCGTTTCATATCTGGATTCTGTAATAAAAAGACAGCAAGAAAATTTACAAAGTACAGCCTCTTATCAAAGGTACAACTTAAAGAAACACTTCTTGTTTGGTAAGACTCAAGAGCATTGTTTTGTCATTCATTTGAGGTATTAAAGTTGTAATTTCCTAGTTTTAAATAACATTTAGTCGCTGGTCTGTATTATTTCCTGCACATTTCCATTTCAAATTGGTAATTAAACAAAAATTAACTCTTATCTTTAACCTAGGTTCATTTTATTAGGCACTGGTCCTGTAATTTCTATGGTGAGGACCGAGGTATCTTGTCCAGGTAATCC